>CAJHQQ010002843.1:0-56343 GCA_905132885.1 Moricandia moricandioides
GGCTCCTTATAGTAATCAACTTACAAGTGTCAATTGAAAGAAGAAGATGAAGGCATAATAAACTTATATCAAACGGAAACAAAGCTAATGTCTACCAAAAGTTGTGAAACAAGCGAAGAAAACGAGAGGAGGTGAGACACCCAAATCACTTCAGTCATTCCATCTTTGCTGCGAATTTTGATAACCAAACTGGGGCAACATAGCTTGTAAATGCATGGGAACCATGATACCCTGTAGTTATCTACGAAAGAGGTTTCTGTTGTAATATTTATCAATCATAATATGTCTGTCGCGCGCACCATATTACAACACACAACCACTTTCTTCTCACATTCCGTCGTATCAAAAATCTGTTTATGGGGACCTAAGAGGCGAGGAGGGTGTAAATTCCACTGTAAAGAAGGTTTGGTCCACAAGGCAGCTTCAATAAAATCAATTTTTATTTGGTCACCTCATTATCTCCATCCTTGACTATTCCGAAAATTTTTTCGTGGATTTAACCACTAGAGTGTTCCTTCTGGCTATACAATTCCTGACAGACATATCTGACTCCGGAGAAAGGTAGGGGAAGCCTCTGAAAGGTAGGAAGACAGAGACGTCTAAATCCGGGGCTCTCCACTAAAATCAAAACTAGTTAAAAAACTCAGAATTGTGGTTTTATCCTTCGAAAGCCAGTAAGCATTTCCTTTCAGAGACACACCCGGTGTGTTAATGAACCAGTCTAGAGTTAAGTCATCAAGAACTCTCCATGAATCAGAGCTTAACTCATAAATTTCAAACACACCAGATTGGCTGTTGTATGGTTGATTACACCTGATGATTTTGTAGGCCGGGAAAAGTTTGTTGTTATCCTGACCTAGAGCAAACGTAGAGTATCCCTTGGGATAACGTTTGGTATGTATCCATCTGGTTTCTCCTAAACATGGGTTCCAAACCACAATTCTATCCCTCTTATAAGTGGTGGTGGTGCATAACAACAAACCGTTGCAGTGAAAAATATCGTGTATACCAACATCTTTTGAACTAGAATCGGGATCCTTCAGGCTAAGTGGAACCTTAACTTCAATAGATGGAGCAGCCACGTTGAGACTGAAGCTCGCTAAGAAAACGCTAGATTCCTTCAAAGCGATAATCAAGGACTCCTTTGCAGCTTTACCGAAGTGCTTCTGCGTGAACCCGCTGTCTTTTAATAAAGCATCCCATTGTTTGCAAGTAGATCGTAATCGTTTCAAAGACATGGCTGGAACCCTAGAGAGTATTTCCTCTACCAAATCCTGAGGAAGATCGGACATTATCATTGTGATTTTTTTGAGGAAGAAGTAAATCACTCGGGGCCTTTATAAGTTGAAACTAGGGTTTTGTTTTGTTTTTTCTTGTCATCTTTATTAAATCTGAAAAGCCTAAACTTTAAAAGTTTTTCTATTAGTTTTTTTAAAAAGATTATTTTATTATAATGTTTAATTTTCGAGCAATATGTCATATCCAATCCAGACCATGGTTAACTGATACTTTGGGCGGTTTGTGTATAATCCGGTTTGAATTTAATAAAAAAAAATATTAATTAAAAATTTGATAAAATCTTGAAAAATCCAAAATCCTATTAATCCATGATCCGTTATCGAATGATCCACTAAAACTCCAAAAAAAATATGATAATCATTTTTTATTTTTTTATGAAATAACTCATACTTTTAAATATTATATAAAATTGAAAAACTTGTAATCTTTTAGACGTTGATGAAATTTTAATTATGTCTTTTGTAAAAATTAAATAATGGTTATAGAAAAAAAGTTATTGATATAACAATATTAATTTATTTTCGTTATTAATAACATATGATAAGTGTGTATTTCTATTTATTTTAGATCTAAAATTTAATTTTATGATAATTGTAAAATATTTTTGAAAATTAAAATTTAGCATCCAATATTATGTAAAAAAAGACATAATAAATTTTTTTTTTTAAAAATTGCATTTATATATTCATAAACGGTGGTTAAATGATACTATGCACGAAAATGATATTCAAATTAAATAGAGAGTATAATATGTATAAAAATTAGAATTAATATTATCTACAAATAGGGATAGTATTAATTACCATATATATAGGGAATACTCTGTTGTTAATTTAAATAAATAATATTTATATTAAAATATTAATGGCATGTAATTTTCTAAATAATTAAAGGTAGAATCCTATGCATGAGATTTCTGCTTTAATAGTATATATTATATAAGGGAGGCCAAGCAGGTCCAACCAAAAATAAACTAACTAACTATAAAGGAGGCCTTACGAGGCCCAACCAAGAAAATCCCAAAGAGAAGATGCGGCAGATGATCCAACTCAATACTACGTGTACGACGAAGAGGCAACACACGTCGAGAGAGAAACCCAACCCTTTCTAAGACTGACTTGAGAGTCGTCTCCAGCAAGTCTAAACGATAACCACGGGAAACACACCGTAGTAAGAAGAACGAGGAAGACATGACCAAAAACGACATAAACAGAAAATTAGAGCAACAAACCGCCATCACTTCAAAGACGAAGGAGATTCACCTCATGCAGATAAACCGAAGATGATCAGACCCTATTACACTCTAGATTCTCAAAGAAACACTTCTTAACCTTCAACATAATATCCTGAGAGAAACATATCAAATAGCATGAACAATCTTCTCTATTACACTCTAGATTCTCAAGGTATATCTCAACTCCAATATCTTTATACAAGTCATTCACTCATTAATCAACAAGTCTTTCAACCACCTCTCACATTCATTAACAAGCAAATAAGGTGAAATCTTGCAAATGGGGACATGATCTCAATCATTCGGTTTTGGTAAGTGATAATGGCTCAAGTGATGAAGAAGAGAATGGTTCAAATGCATTTTTCTATGGTAACTTCCACTCAAGAAAAATAAGCTTGGACATTATGCAAAATCTATCTAAGAAAGGGAACAATTTAAGCATACAAAGATTGATTCTCATTGTTCTACCATTTCATAAATGCATTAAAGCTCTTTCCTTCTTTCTTGATGGATTGCTCTTTCATCCCAAAAATTAATACTCACACCCTTTGTCTCACTCACCCAATAAATTCACTCTTTTCTTCTTATGCAACTAACTAGAGACTTTACTTTTCTTTTTTTTAACATTTAGCTCTTTTTCTTTCTTTTCCCCCACTCTTTTCGTTTTTTTTGAATCATTAAGGGGTTTTCTATTCTTTTTTTTTGGAGCTAATCTTTCAAATCTTTTCTTTTCTTTTACCTAGTGACTTTTCTCCTTTAGATACTCTGCTTTTTCTTTCACTCTCTTCTCCATCCCAAAGATCAAAGGATTTTAAGCATACAAAGCCACTCTCCTTCCTATTTGCTAGCTTAAAATGAGGTTTCCATAACTAGCTAAGAATGAGAACCAACCAATATCGTTCCTAATACTCTCAAGTTTTTACACATGTCAAGTTATCATTAAAGACCTCACTTAAACTATATAATGATGGATTCTAAGAAAGGCTTGGGTTTAAGGGTATGGGAGTGCCATTTGGGTTAACAAAGAATAGTAGAATGGAATAAGATAACCCAAATGTGTATGTGAACCCATGATAAAGTATGCAAATGTCCATAATCAAGAGAGATTAAGTTCATTAAGCCACAAATAATTTGGAGTTGATTTCAAGAACATGCCGCTATCAAGCAGACAACAAGTTTCAAGTGGAGTTTTCAAGGCTCGAAACAAACAAGTTTTTCAAGAGATGTTTAAGTTACTTGATATGTTTGGCTAGGGTATCATGTTGAGTTTTAGACATGTGTTTGTTTGCAAGACAATCAAAATTCAGCTCCCAATGCATATGGATGCAACTTAAATGCTTCTAGGCTCAATCCTAAAGATGCAAATGAAACAAGATATGAATCTAAATGCTTGCTTTGGTGTTTGAAAAAAATTTCAATTTTTTTTTTGTTTTTTTTTGATGCTCAATGTAATGCATGAGAGTCAAGATGACATGTAAACAAAATAAAACAGGATGTGAGATAGTAGACTCTCCCCCAAACTTAATTCATATAGTCCCATGTGTGAGAGTAAACTTGAAAGAGAGATCAAAGGAGAAATAAAAGATGAAAGAACTAAGTATTTACAAAGATAGAGATGCACTTAATTGGAGTTATCTTGATGAGAAAGCAGAATGAGGAGGGAAGGCTTGTTGTGACTTTGGAAATTTTGACATGACCTCTTGGAAAGATTTAGAACTTCGCCAAACTTGCCCCCCTAAGCTTATTCAAACATTCTAAAGCAAAATAAAAGATAAATATAAATATATACAAAGGATAAACATGGAAAATGCCTCTCAAGCGCGCTTGTTTTAAGTCTCTAGCTTGAGTTGGTGTGATTGCTAGTCATAAGTATCGAAAGGTTGAGACAATTCACCTTTGGTCTTTCTCCTGCAAGAATAAGAAACAAAGTGCACAAAGAAGCACACTACTATCCATAGAAAATAGACAGATTTTTCATTAAAGAGTTTCACTTTAGATGTAGCATAAATTATGAAATGCTCCTTGAGGTTCAGAGGGACATGAGAATCAAATGACTTCGGTGGAAACACAAAGTCAACTACTGGTTCAAAAGAGATTTCACAAAGTAGTTTACTTTATCTCCATCAATCAAATAAACCAAAATATTCACATTTTCATGTTTGTTTTTGATATGGGGGTTTTCTACCTCAAGCAAGAGCCTATCCAAATCAAGTTCACCCCCTAGATCAGCTAGTTCAAGAAGAGGTCTAGGTTCATCAAGCATCAAAAATTTAGTTTCGAGATCAATTGAAGCACAAAGATAATTCTTGTCAAAACAAACTTCAAGATTATCTCTAGAAATTTTTTCTACTCTCAAGTTGTTATCTAGTTTCACATATCAGATCAAGACATTCATTTATATTAGCATATGAGAATTCAAATTAGAGGCAATATCTTCAACACGAGGAAAACAAATATCCTCAAAATAATGAAGTTCAAAAGTAGTATCGCATATACCGTATAGTTGGGTTGGTGGAACCCAATAAAATAACTCTTTGAGCTAATGAGCAATCCTTATCTCAAGGCCTGTGAACTCTGTTCCTTCTAGTGTTTCCTGATGTTTCATAAGATTCAACCTTAGAATCGCTGCCATGTCACTCCTTGTCAACATTGGGTTCTTTTTACAAAGCTTATCTACCTTCACACTCTGTTCTGGTGTGAGTACAATTTCATCAAAGGGTGGCTCCACATATGTCTCATCATCTTCAATGCGATCTTCAAATGTGTCTTCCTCTTCTTGTGGCCAATAAAAGTAGCTTGCAACCATTAATGCAAAGAACAAAAGCTAGACTAAAAGGTTAGTAGCTATACAACGCAAAACAAAGCATAAGAAAATAAAGCTTAATCTCAAGAAAGTTTGAAATCCTAATGATAATCTACTTAGTTCCCCGGCAACGACGTCAAATTGATTTATGCGTTTACACACACACCAATTAACCTAATGTGCATGCTACCACAATCGATTGATATTGTTGCAATACATTAGGATCTAATCCACGAGGAACTAATGATCTATAACACTAAGAATATACAAACTTTCTTAATCTAAGAAAATAAGAAGCTGGATGATTGGTAACAAACTAAAATCTTAGAAATATAAACAAGGTGATCTCAAATCCAATCAAGAAATAAGTGCTAGAACTAAACTTTCAATCAAATATTAAGGATGGATCCATGGGTAAAGATAGTCGATATAAGGTGATCAAAGTTCAACTTAGGATGCTCAAAAAAAACAATCAACAATTCTATAACTCTAGATCTCATTCAAATAGATTAATCCAATATCGTGACAAAAATCCCTATGCTCACATCAACTGTCGTTAGTGTAACACAATCAAGCATATATAAATCACAAGTCTACTAACCATTTTACATCCCTAACATCAATTTTCATTGGCTAGACATGTAAAAGAAAATATTAGGTTGGTTTAAATATTTCATCGAACACCTTCTGGGCATAAAATTACTTAAGCTCTAAATTAACTTGATCAATGCTAATCTAGCATGAAGTACACCTAATAAACATAGAACAATGTTAATCAAGCAAGAGACATCCTAAATATCCACTTAATCATCCTAATCTACCTAAACCATGAATCACAAGGTGACTACTCACTAATATTCATGAGAAACCTTAAACCCATATGAGATTAAAGGCTAATCATGTTAATTAGAAAGAGAAACACAATAAAAGATGAAGTATTTACTTAAAATGATCAAAATCTTTTCCAGGATTAGACAAAGTCTTTAGAGAAAATATGATAAATTAGGGTTTTGTGGTATAAAACTATGTATAGAGTCCTAAAAATGATAAAAAGTTGGGTCATTTTGTCTGTAGTGACCTGCTGAAGTCACTATGGCTTGGTCGCTATGACACTTAGAATATTTCCTCCAGATTAGTAGTGACATATCCTGATCACTACGCATGTCACTACGTCTCACGGAAAATCTCTCAGCGACCTCTACAAGTCGCTACGAGCAGGTCGCTACAACATTTAAGCTGGGAAATTGACTTTTTCCTAGAACACTTCTTTGGCCTCAAAATGTCTCAAATGCCTTCAAACACACCAATAAGCATCTCCAACACCCGATATAGAAAAATATAATGCAATGCAACCTAAATATGCCTAAATGATAACCTAGATGCTCAAAATGCATCAAAAGAGATGATCAAAAACATGAAAATATGTAAGATATCAATTATATATACTCTCTAAACCTGATTTCTTGCCTCCTAAAACTCATTTCACAAGAATCTGAGATTAGAGATAAAGAGAGAAGCAAGGAGCAAGACCAAAGGGAGATTGAAGGAGTATCCACAGAAGGTTGAGGAGAAGCAAAGAGAGATTCAATCAACTCTAAGACTATATCTTTTCTTTTTGGACTGTGGGTTTCATCTCCTATACACATGTCTAATAATTTTAAGTGTTTAGCATATTTTTGTGTTGTCTCTAGGTTGATAGAGAAACACGGAGATTGTTGTGTAAGAAAGCTCCTGTATACACTTGATATTAGTGAATCGTTGAGAGTGTCGTACTGTCCCCAGATGTACCACAAGGGAAAAGGGTTAAAAATCTTTGTGTCTTTAACAAACTAAAACAACAAAAAGAAGTGTGCTAAGTTTAATTAGTCAAGTGAGATAAACTGGTTAATTGGTTAAAGAATTCTCAATCAAGTGGTATCAGAGCATCAAGTTCAGCATAGAAAGATAACAGTTTAAGTATCTAATCTGTGATTAGTGTTTTTGGTTACACACATGGATTTCAGATTCTGTTCAGCAGTTGGAGTGGTTTGAGAAGTTTAAAATTTTAAGGTTATTGGTTTTGGGTGTTTGGCTTTAACAGAGAATCACATTAAGTCTGAGTTATGGAGCCAGCTCAAGGTAAATTTGAGATGGAGAAATTTAACGGTCAAGGAGACTTTGGATTGTGGAAGTTTAAAATGTCTATGTAGCTTGAGATTCAGGGTTTGGATTTTGTTCTTGAAGGATTAGAATCCAAAAGTTCTGTTAAAGGAAAAGAAAAAGAAGGTGAGATCTTAGAAGTTAGGGGTTCTCCGGTTGATCTGCTGAAAAAGGAGAAGGATAAAAGAGCAAAAAATCTGATATGTTCTTCTCTTAGCAACATGGTCTTACGGAAGATTGTGAAGGAAAAAATAGCTCTTTCAGTTTGGAAAGCTCTGGAAAGGGATTATCAGACGAAGTCTTTACCTAACCGAAATCATTTGAAGCAAAGGTTTGCCAGCTTTCAGATGGAAGAGCACAAAAGCATAGAGGAGAATCTTGATGTGTTTCTGAAATTGGTAGATGATTTGGCAAGTTTGAACATTAATGTGAGTGATGAGGATCAAGCCATCCATGTCCTGTCTAGTCTCCCAAGGCAGTTTGACTCACTAGCTTACACACTTAAATACGATAATGGGAAGGAAACATTTACTTTGAATGAAGTAACCAGCTCTGCATATGCCAAGGAAGTTAAGCTAAAGGAAAATGGGCTCATTGAAAAAGCTAATTCGAATGCAAAAGGTTTGGTTGTGGCCAGGTGTAGACATGAGAAGAAGTGTTCGGGTCAGTGGAGTGGAAGATCCAAGAGCAAGGATTCACGGTCAAAGTCTAGATCAAAGAATGAAACTAAATCTAGAGACTTTTGGATATGTGGAAAAGAAGGACATTTCAAGAAGAATTGTCCTTAAAGGAAGAATGAGAGAGCAACTGGTTCTGCAAATGTTTCTCAAGAAAAAGAGTTACTTATGATCTTGACGGCAAGTGAATAAGATTCCATGATAGAATGGGTGATGCATTCTGGTTGTACATTCTACATTACATCATATAGAGATGCCTTATTTGATTTCAAAGAGATTGAAGGGGAAAAGGTATTGATGGGAAACAATACTTTCAGTGAAGTCAAAGGTATGTGCAAGCTGAGGATCAGAAACTCAGAAGGAGCTATGGTGATCTTGACGATGTGAGATACATGCCAACCATGAGCAGGAATCTCATCTCTTATGGCCAGTTGGAAAAGAACGGTTGTAAGTATGAAGGAGAAAACTTCACAGTTAATTTCTACAAGAATGTTCGGAAGGTGATTTCTGAGAAATATCAAGATGGGATGTATTGTTTGCAGGGATCAGTGGTGAAGGGAGAAGCATCTGTAGCCAGAGCTGAAGTAAACTTGACAAACAGATGGCACTCAAGGTTATGACACATGAGTCTTAAGAATATGAATCTTCTGGTCAAAAGAGGTTATCTAGACTCAAATGAGGTCCACACATTAGAATTATGTGAAGAGTTTGTGCTTGCAAAGTCCCACAGTGATCTACGGGTGTCAGTTTTGAATGAGCCAACTCTATCAGGATGTAGATAATTTCATACATTCATCGATGATTACTCAAGGAATGTCTGGATCAAGTTCTTAAGGAGTAAGGATAAAGTGTTTGAGAATTTTTCAGGGTGGAAGATACTTGTGGAAAATCAAACAAAGAAGAAGATAAAGTATCTAAGAACAAATAATGGATTGAAGTTCTGCAACAATCTGATGGATAATCTTTGTCAATAATCAGGGATTAAACGACATAGAACTTGTGTTTATACTCCACAGCAAAATGGAGTTTCTGAGAGGATAAACATGACAATAGTAGGAAAGATCAGATGTATGTTGGCAGAAACATGGTTAGAGAAGAAGTTATGTGCTGAGGCAGCATCTACTCATGTGGTTTATCTGATAAATAGGTCTCCCAATGCATCTTTGAAATTTCAGATTCCAGAAGAAGTGTGGTCAGGGTCAAAGGTTGATTACAATCATCTCAAATGGTTTGGCTGTGTTGCTTATGTACACAGAACAGAAGAAAAGATCAGTCCAAGAGCTATTAAGGGATTCATGGGTTACCCATAGGATACTAAAGGTTACAGAATGTGGTTACCAGAAAAGGAAAAGTGTACTATTAGCAGGAATATAGTCTTTGATGAGAAGAAGTTGTATTAAGATAAATGTCAGATGGAAGCGACTAACTCTAAGAAAAAAACGAAAGTCACTTTTAGCACTGATCTGATTCAAGGACCGAATACAAGTGGTTCAGTTCATGAATGTACTAGTCAAGGTGGAGATACTTTGGGAAGTTCACAATCCGAAACTGAATCATAATAGGAAGAGGAATCTGAGGAAGAAGAGGAAGAAAATCAGAGCCAATATGAGTCTTTTGATGATTACTTGTTGGCAGAGACATGGAAAGAAGAGTCATTAGACCACCATAGAGGTTTGAATGATCTGATTTTGTATCTTATGCTCTGTCAACAACAGAAAGCTTGGAGACAGATGAACCAAAGTCATTAGCAGAAGCTAGAAGAAGTAGAGACTGGGATAAGTGGAACCAGACTATGGGAGAGGAAAGCAGTCTCTGGATGAGAATGAAACTTATGAGATTGTTCCAAAGCCAGAAAACCAGAGGATAATCGGGTGTAAATGGATCTACAAGATTAAGGAAGGTATTCCAGGAGTGGAAGATCGCATGTATAAGGCGAGAGTTATAGCTAAAGAGTATTGACAAGTTGGAGGAGTGGATTACAATGAGATAATTTGCTTCGGTGGTCAAGCATGCTTCTATCTGAATCATGTTATTAGTTGTGGTGAATTTTGATAATTGGAGCAACTGGACGTTAAGACTGCTTTCTTACACTGTACACTTGATGAAGTCATCTACATGATTCATCCAGAAGGTTTCATAGAGAAAGGAAATGAAGACAAGGTTTTTCTACTAAAAAAATCTCTCTATGGATTAAAACAGTCACCTAGGTAGTGGAACAATAAGTTTGATGATTTTATATAGTCTCAAAATTTTCGGAGGAGCAGGAAGGTCCATGCGTTTACACTAACGGATCAAGTATTGATGATGGTGTATCTCTTATTGTATGTTGATGATATGCTTATAGAAGCAAAGGATATGGAGAAGATCATAGTGCTGAAAGCAAGTCTGAAGAAAAAGTTTTAGATGAAGGATCTAGGAAAAGCGACTAGGATCCTCGGTATGGATATCATTAGGGACATGAAGAAGGGCATTCTGAAGTTATCACATGAAAGGTATTTTAAGCAGGTTTTGAGGACTTTTAACATGGAGGATTTCAGGGTTGTTGTGACTCCATCCAATTCACAGTTCAAGCTTAAGAGTTTAACTCAAGAGGAGTTGGTTACCGAGACACGGTTGATGAACTCAGTTCCTTATGCAAGTGCAGTGGGAAGTCTGATGTATGGCATGATTGGTACTAATCCAGATTTAGCGTATGCGGTCGGTTTGGTCAGTAGGTTCATGGAAAATCCAAAAAGATGTCATTGGTATGCGGTTAAGTAGATCTTGAGATACTTAAAAGTAGCTTCATGTGTGTGTCTTACCTTCACAAAATCAGAGAAATTTGAGATTGAAGGATTTTGGTGATTCAGATTATGCCTCAAATCTTGAAAGGAGAATGTCAATATTTGATTCTGTCTTCAAGGTTGGTGGTAATACAGTGAGTTCGAGGACTACTCTTCAGCATGTTGTAGCTCTTTGTACTACAGATGCATAGTACATGGCACTCACAGAGGCATCTAAGGAGGGAATTTGGTTGAAGATCTTTTGCAGTCAATTGGGATTTAAGTCGGGAGTTTCAGGTTGAATTGTGATTCGCAGAGTGAAATATGTTTGTCAAAGAATCCAGTTCATCATGATAGGACCTATCACTTTGAGAATAAAGTACATTTCATCAGGGACAAAGTTGAGGATGGTTCAGTTAAAGTGCATAAGATTTACACTTCCCTAAATTCTGCGGATATGTTGACAAAGAGCTTACCAGGTAACAATTTTGAGAGGTGTCTGGTGACACTCAATGTTACCAACTGAGTTGAGAAAACGGAAGCGCGAGATGGTTTGTTGGTTTGTTACCTCCCAGAAACAAGAAGTTCAGTTGGTCAAGTCGGGGAAAATAGACAAAAGGTTGAGATGGTCAAATCTGAAAAAGAATTCTAAAGCAGTTCTGTTTTAGAGCGGAGAGACACTGGTAAAGGTGATAGGTTTGCTTCCATTCGGTGGTAAAACTGGAAGATTTGCAGGAATGATTCAATAGTTGAGAATATGACTGAAATCTCAAGTTCATCATATGTTAAGGTAAATCGACATAGAGATAATATTTCTTTTATAGGCAAGCATAAGTGACCAAATGCTCAAAGGTGGAGATTTGTTGATTATCTGCATTTTTTCTGGATGGATATCATTCCATGGATGCATTTGTGTGGATGCCATTATGTGGATGCATATGTGTGAATGCCTTATGCATATATGTACATTTGGGCTGAAGAGAAAATCAGTTATGTTTGAACCTTAGTATGGTCGAAACCCATTAGTGTAAGGATTTTAGGGAGTCATTATATATACTCTTTAAACCTAATATCTTGCTTCCTAACACTCATTCCACAAGAATCTGAGATTAAAGAGAAAGAGAGAGGCAAGGAGCAAGAGCAAAGGGAGATTGAAGGAGTATCCATAGAAGGTTGAGGAGAAGCAAAGAGAGATTCTGTCAAGAGTCTAAGACTATATATTTCTTTTTGGAATGTGGGTTTCATCTCCTATACAGAGATCCAGTAAGCTTAAGTCTTTAGCTTATTATTATGTTGTCTCTAGGTGAATATAGACACACAAAGGTTGTTGTGTATGAAAGCTCTTGTATACACTTGATACTAGTGAATCGTTGAGAGTGTCGTCCTCTCCCCTTATATGTACCGCAAAGGAATTGGGTTAAAAATCTTTGTGTCTTTAACAAACTAAAACAGCAATAAGAAGTGTCCTAAGGTTAATTTAATCACGTAAGATAAACCAGTTAAATGCTTAAAGAATTCTCAACAGGCGACGGTCAGAAATTAAAAAGAGAAGAAAAAAAAAATAAAAAGAAGAAACATAAACTGGGAAAGTTCGGAAAGGAGTCAACCACCATCACCGGAGGGAAAGGTGAAGCGCCGGCGCCAAGATCCAGTACATACGGTGGAGAAGTAAGTGATACTCGGGTTGGGATTCGCCAAGAAAATATTTGTGGATGGAAAACTAAATTCTTTCTAAAAAATCGAAATGAGAGAGTTTAAATGGTTTTTTTGTTTAAATTTTATTTTATATATAGAAAAGAAAATGATTTCGCCATGTGCTCTTACATTTTCCAATGTGGATTTCTTTATTAATTTTACTCTTAATTTTCTTTCCAATTTACTTTGATCAAGAGTAAATAAATTGGATTATAATCCTACTATATATTAATTAATAAATCACTTAATTGACCTTTCCTCAATCATTGGTATAGTTTTAGAAAATTGCTATAATTTGATGATTTCTTGATGATTTTAATTTTTATTTATTTAGTGAAATTAAAAAAATAAAAATAAGTGTATACTCAATTAAAATCACTCGTTAAATAATCTATATAATATTGGAAATAATAATTTATATTAATTAATTTTGAAAATTACAAAAGAGTAATAATGTTTGATAGATTTTTTTTATTTATAGACTACTTACAATAATGAAGGAATGTAATGACTGCCCGCATATTCTTATATAAGTATTATTATCTTATAAAGTCCATACATGCTTTATAAATCATTTAAATTAATAACATTTATAAAATTATTTATCTTGGCTTATCATAAATTTTAAATTATTATATGAGTTTGTAAGTCATTTATAAAATTTTATTAATTAATATATAAAAATTAAAAAAAAAATCATTTGTAAAGGTTTATGAATCTATTTATAGTTGCATAAATATTTATAAGGCCTTATAAATAATATAAATAGTGTTATACATCTACTACATATTAAAATAAAGTTCATTTCAGTGACTATTTTTCACCTATCACTCATAATTAAAGTTTAAAATTAATTCTCTTGATTTGATTGGTTAGTAATATGGTTTTTATTAAATTAAATTACATAAAGAAAATCTAACCATAAATAGGGAAAATTAATTGAATTTTCAAACAAATCTTAAATAGAAATAATCTGAGGTAATTATTATTACGAAAAATTATTCTTTAGATTATATTACAGAAAATTAGAATATACATTGAAAAAGTAAACGTAAATATATTTCTATCAACTATTACAACAAAATATATTTACCCACTATAAATGTCTTAGATAAGTATATCAAATGGATGCACAAAACACAAATATACAGTTTGAAAGACCAAAAGAGGTCAAAATAAAATTTTCATTGTAGATATATATTTCATGAAAGTGGAAAATGCAAATAGAATTATGATTTTCTTAGAGAACAATTCTGATATGAATTGGAGACTACTGATTTTATATAGATAATTAGACAGATAATTTATATGATGTGAGAGAAGAATCAATTATTCAATAATGACGAAAGATAGAACCGCCAAAGATAGTTTTGAACAAAACCTCTCCCCTGTCCCCAAAAAAAAATCAACCAAAGAATGATACATTGATTATAAAACTAAAAAATATTGAGGACAATGAGAATTTTGCAGTACATTAATGTTAATCATTTGATCAAAAATGTGTGAAAATTTATTAATGAATTAGATTAATGTTATTGAACTGTCACTAAATCTCACAACGCTTTCAACCATATAGTACTGAGCCTTTTGATTTGAAATTAAATAAAATTCAAAGATAATTTATTTAATATTTCTAACTTTTGAGAAACACTACATATATAATATATAATCTTCATACAATATCCATATCTGCGAAATCAAAAGCAATCACCTAGTAAAATGTAAAAAGGAAAATAAAAGTATCTCTCTTTCTCCCTCTGTATTTTGAGAGAGATATAATCTTTCTTTTGTTGTAAACCTTATGGTTTTGGAATGCACATAAGTGAGCTTATCTACTTGGCCTACACTTAGGCTATCGGCCCATATGTTATGTCGGATTGGGCCAGCCCATTTACCACTCAGGTCAGACGACATTAAGCCTTGTAAACTTGTCCCACATCGACTATAAGTTGTGGGCAAGTCGACCATATGCTCATATATATATGTTCCCCTATTGTATTTATTTGATACACAAGAAAGCAATAAGAACAAGTCATTAGACATTATCTAACCTAGCCGCCTACTCTCTCTCTCTCTAACCTAGTTCCAGTTCGAGAATCAACCTCTAGTAGACACGATATTCACAACACGTTATCAGCACGATCCTGCTCTAAGCCCAACCATCTTGAGTGTTAGATCGAAGCTCTACAAGCCGGCACACCCCAACACCAACCCGGAACCCTAAATCGGCGAACCTCTCTCTCTCTTAGTTTTGATCGATTGTTTCTTAGATCTAAGAACTAATCCACTTTGTATCTTGTCTTTGGTTGATTGTTTAAGGTTCCCAAGAGGAAACCAAGGAGAAAAATCGACAAGGATTAAGGTTCCCAAGAGGAAACCAAGGAGAAAAATCGACAAGGATTAAGGTATGTCATCAAACCCATCTTGAGGTTCATCGATTTTGTTTAGATCTGTTGTTGAGGTTGCTACGGTTTGGTTTTTGATTTTCGCCATTGATAAGAACCATTAGGTTGCTAGATTCATTGTTAGGCTGCTAGAAAATCGAAACTACCAAAACCCTAATCTAAAAAAAGGAAAACCTAAATCAATCTGATTTAGGAAAACCTAACCTAAAAGGAAAACCCTAACCCAAAAGGAAAACCTAAATCAATCCGATTTAGGAAACCTAACCTAAAAGGAAAACCTAATTATAAAAGTAAAACCTAATCAGAAAAGGAAACTTTCCTAAATTAGAAACTTACCTAAAGTTACCCGAACTTGCCTAAAAAGGAAACTTACCTAAAATGGAAACTTACCTAAAAAGGAAACTTTCCTAAAATGGAAACTTACCTAAAATACCCAAACTTACCTAAAACAAAACTTACCTAAAAAGGAAACTTTCCTAAAAAGGAAACTTACCTGAAAAGGAAACTTTCCTAAAAAAGGAAACTCATCTAAAAAGGAAACTTTCCAAATTTCTAAAAGTATAAGATCTAAATCCTAAAACCCTAGATTGAATAAGGAAAGTTTGTTTTTGCATGAAAATACATGCATTGGTCGATGATGCTAGACCACGAACCGCGGATGGTCGGTGGTACGTACCATGCGGTACGAACGGATCACGAACGCGGATGATAGACGGCACGTACCATGCGGTACGACCAGTCACGTACCATACTGTACAACACGCAGTGATCCGTACGAACCACGACCCGCGGTCAAACCACGAACACGGACGGTCGATCACCCGCACCATGCGGATAGACCATGGTCCGTGCAGGTCGATGATGCGTACCCTCAGGTACGGCTAGACCTTAATCCGTAACGATCGATGATGCATACCCAGTACGGCTAGATCACGGATGGTCGATGACCTATACCAGTACGTATGGATAGACAACGAACCACATGGGTCGATGAAGCGTACCACGACGTACTGCCAGACCGTGTGCTTGTCTAATCGGTTTTAAAACTGATTTTCATTACGATTTTAAATGGACAAGAGATGTGGTATAATAAGACCTAAGCAATCTGAATCTTATTTTCAGATGCCAAACATCACAAACTTGGACTTTGCACCCCTCAGTGTCAAAGGTGACAATTACTTGCAATGGGCATTAGACATTGAGATATCTCTTGGAGCCAAAGGCCTAGAGCATTGTATCGTTGAGGGAAACAATGCTAACAAAAGAGAAAAATCAAATGCCCTTATGCACATCCGACATCACATAGAGTAAAGCTTGAAAGCTCAATACCTCACAGTGAATGATCCATATGAGC
This sequence comes from Moricandia moricandioides, assembly GCA_905132885.1. Lineage (NCBI taxonomy): Eukaryota > Viridiplantae > Streptophyta > Magnoliopsida > Brassicales > Brassicaceae > Moricandia > Moricandia moricandioides. Next base: position 16,369 of record CAJHQQ010002843.1, read on the forward strand.
TATGGAAAGAATTTAAGATGAGATATGATCATCAGAACACTTTGGTTCTTCCAGCAGCCACCAATGAGTGGATACATCTCAGGATTCAAGACTTCAAGTCTGTGAATGAGTACAACTTAGCCTTATTCAGAATAGTCTCAAAATTGAGGCTATGTGGCGAGACTGTAACTGATGAGCAGTTGTTAGAAAAGACATTCCAGACAATGTCTTCAAGCAATATGTTGCTTCAGCGACAATATAGACAAAAGGGATTTAAAACCTACAGTGAACTCATTCATTGTTTATTGCTTGCAGAACAGAACAACGAATTGCTCTTGAAGAACAGTGAGCTTAGACCCCCAGGTACTAAGCCTGTCCCTGAGACAAATCATGCCCAGCCTAAGGATGGTACAGAGGCCAAACATGTTCATCATGACTAAAAGGTTTGCAGTTCCTCATATGGGTGAAGACGCGGCCGTGGAAGTCAAGTGCGAGGACGTGGACGTGGTAGCCACAACAAAGGGCGTGTTACCCCTTATGACCGTCCAAGCCAGTCCAATCATGGACGTGGTAAAGGCAAAGGCAATGGGATATCTTCAAGGTTACAGAATCCTGGGACTTCACCTTGCCATAGATGCGGAATGATAAAACCATTGGGCAAAGAATTCCCAAACACCTAAGCATCTGGTCGACATCTATCAAGAGAGTTTAAAAGGCAAGAATCCAGAAGCTCATATGATGTATCAGGATGATGAGGGTGACTTTGATCACAACCAAGATGACCTTATGGGTCACGAAATTGATCATAGCAAAGATGATCCTATGGATCATGAAACTTCAGATATGCTGAAATGATAACCAAGTAGAATAAAGTGATGTTTTGGTGTTTAGGCTTTTATATTTCTAATTTTTTTTATTATTTTATAAAGTGATTGATTAAATAACATAAGGATAGTCAATATTATAAGACCACAAAATAACAAAAGGCATTCACCCAAATGAAAGACCCATTGAGTTATATACTTCAGTATAAATAGTTTTCACATTAAACCAATGGGCAAAGGAAGCATCAGTTCCTTTCAGATTATAAGCCTTATAAGAAAGTAGTCAATGACTATACCTATATGCCCTACTGATCTAGACTATGCTAAGGATCAGTATGATAAAGGCAAAAGCCATAGTGGTCCTATGACCCACGAAATTATAATACTATATGGCATTGACTGGATTAGCCATCCAAGTTCAAACTTGATGCAAAGAAATAAATTATAAAAGGCACAAAGAGTTATCCCATAAAATCTCACGTTGTGAAACATGTACACAAGGGAAACTCATTAGGCTTTATTGTCCTAAGCATCACGAAATTATAAGTATGTTCATGAGGGGGAGTGAGGACAAATCCCGTAGTCCATAAACATACTACAAATTCGTGTACCATGGTATATAACCATGCTATAAACGGCTTAGAGTTTTCAAACTCTCTCGGTGGTACATCATCCACATCAAGCCTAATGCTTAAGGACATCATGAATTACATGTCTAAAGATTAAAAATGCATCAGGCCATATAAGTGAGCATAGATATTCTCATCTCAGATTAAGGGTCACAAACCAGACATATACCATCTTAAGAGAATCTGAATATTCCACCACAGACATATGTGCCACTTAAGATGGAACCTCAGCAGAGGATTGAGGATGAGAATATATGTTGGATAGGAGTATGACTTTCTCCCACGAATTTAAGGAACTTTGAGCCAAATATGGGTGATCAGATTAAGTGGCCAGGTTCACGGATTGCATGAGTAATGAATCCGACCATCCAACATTAAAAGGAGAAAGTTATAAGCTGGTAAAGAGAATGGTATCAACCATCAAGAGAATGGTATCAACCATCATTGTCTTGGCAAGATCCTCGGACTAGTAAAAGACGTCCAAATGATATAAAAGCTAGCAGAACTAGATGCCAGACACATTGACCCGAAAATAATACCATCTTGCACCAAATGAATTGTTGTCCTAGAAGAGACACAATCAAGTTGCTACAGAGTCTATACAAGATAGACCAATATGTTCCATAATACAAAGGAACCTCGGAAGGAAATGAAATGGTGCATAGAAATTCCCGAGGTCATAAAAGGAAATCATTCCCAGACATAGAAAATGGTCGACCACAATATAAGATACCATACAATAGAATTTGGGAAGCCAAAATCCATGGTACTTAAGGTGATTTGGGACGCCAAACACCAAAGTATTAAAGGTCATAAGATTGCAATCAAACTATGTTATGTCTGGAACACAATGGAACGCATAAAAGGGTATCGATACCAATGATATAAGACTGCGCATACAAAGTAGCACTTGAACATAAAACGAGGATCATAAACCCACACGTGAGTACTCATACTCACAAATATAAGAAAACGTGGGGTTTAAAAGGTTTAAAGAACCTATTGAAATGGTGGATGTATTGGCCATAGAACGCCATCAAACCAGTGAATGGGGTCGTGTGAGGAAAAGGAAACCGTGAGATAAAAAGGACATGGTCACGTGGTATAAGACGTGCATGTTCCTATTTACAGCATTTGAACATAGCTGATTACACAAGGTTACTCACAGAGACCAAGGAACAAATTATAACAGATATAAGATCTATGGTGGATGCTACTACAATCCGAAATGATAATGTCTGGAAAGAAATGATGATGTAGTAAGCAATATATTAATCACTGGATAAAGGTACTAAAGGTACCATAAAGATGAGAAAAGAAATTCTCAAAAGAATGGCTTTGTTCCTTAGCCATCTGAGAACTGATACAGCTGCAGCTGCATATGATATCATCAATCAAATGATAATCAGTGAATGAGTTCTATAAGAACCATCATAATCAGTTCATATATTCATTATAAGAATGAAATTCCTTGTGTTCACAAACCAACTTGAAAGAAAGTTGATCGATTTCAAAACGATACAAGTTATCAATTGATTCTTAGACAAGTTATGATCATGATATTTAAATCATAGGATCGTGGTCTATATGGTTTATGGTTGTTCTAAAACTAAGAACATATTGAAAGAAATATGAAACGGTCGTAAAGAATGTGGATTCCATCAATACCGACTATAGCAGGCTATAAAAGCTGCGGTCGAGGATATCGATATAAGAATGGCTTAACATACATCCATGATCGATGGATTAAGATATACAGCCATGGTCAAGGGACCTTAGTCAAACCAAACGTTCATATAAGACCAGAATGGTCGAGGCTGAATAGGACCCCACAATACCGACCATGATGGCCATAAGGGCCACAGTCAAGAGACAAAATTGTCATGAACGACCAAACGGTCGACCATATGGCCGCAATAAAAGTTTATCTAAGGTCCCTACGAGCCAACTTAATTTCGGCCAGGGAAACCTCATGGACAACCATATGATCAAAAGTATTAAGACCAGATCTATATCAAATGGATATAATGATCATAACCATAATCCATTAGCATGCATACATCTATGCATAATTTATAATATAGCTGATGATGAAGAAAGATAATGAAAGGTTCTAAGGAACTAATGGTAGTGGTAAACTTATACTTTACATGGAACGAAAGGTTTAAAGTTTGTTTACACTAACCATACTAACCAACCCAAAGAAGGGAAGATTGGTTTTGCAGATGCAAATTTGTTTGATCATAAACAGGTTATGAATTTACTCATGGAGGAATTACAACCTCATGAAGGTCATTGAAACAAGCCAAGGCTGCAAGTAACTTCATCAAACCGTCCAGAAGTATTGATCACACATGATACAAGAGATTAACCCGGTCGATGAAGAAGAGTGATACGGTCGATGATGATCCAACATATGTGGTCGATAGTGATTCACCAATGGAAGTTTCGACCATTATCCCTAAAGGCGATGCATAGTTCAACCGAAGGGATGATACAATCTGTGACTCATCATGGAGAGATAGAAATGAGAAGACTGAAGAACCTTCAGTGATGTTCACTTCAGGAGGAGTAATGCGGCTGTACTCTTTTTCCTGTCTATGGCTTCCCTTTTTACCACATTGGGTTTTGGGTTTACCATAGAGAGGTTTTAACGAGGCAGTATACCAAGCGCATTGCAAACTCTAGATGGTTATGGCATTCAGGGGGAGTGTTGTAAACCTTATGGTTTTGGAATGCACATAAGTGGGCTTATCTACTTGGCCTACACTTAGGCCATCGGCCCATATGTTATGTCGGATTGGGCCAGCCCATTTACCACTTAGGTCAGACGACATTAAGCCTTGTAAACTTGTCCCACATCGACTATAAGTTGTGGGCAAGTCGGCCATATGCTCATATATATATGTTCCCCTATTGTACTTATTTGATACACAAGAAAGCAATAAGAACAAGTCATTAGACACTATCTAACCTAGCCGACTACTCTCTCTATCTCTCTCTAACCTAGTTCCAGTTCGAGAATCAACCTCTAGTAGACACGAGATTCACAACATCTTTTTCGTTTTTTTCCATTTTGGTGTAAGCTTTCGACCCGTCCATATCATTTTTTTGTAACTTCTGATTTTATTTAAATTAATGAGAGCTTACATAAACTTCATGTAGAAGATTTGTTATATATTTCTTTGTTGAAATGTGAAATTGTATTAAATCAAAAAAGAAAAAATAGGTTTATTTACAAAGACCAGCATGACCTGTTGTAACTAGAAAAGCAAAACAGAGCTCTGAGATTTTGTGAAAACAAGAAAAAACTGATTTAAAGAAGAAAGAAACAATGGCTTGTGTACTTTCTCTTCATGGTTGACATAATCTCTCCCAAATGGAGAGAATTTGTGCTCTCTCTCCATGCAGCAATGGGAGGTTTGAGAGGTGTACTCGTGTTTCGCTTTGAGCAGAACCGTGCTTGAAGGCTATTAAAAAGGCTTTTGCCTAGGGCCCCCAAAATATGTAATTTTTTTAGGGCCCCAAAATTTTATAATAGTTAATAATATAGTGGTTTAAATTTGCCATTTATTTATTTAACCCAAATTCAATCCCTTAAATTATTTTTAGATGTTTTACAAAAATAAATATTTTATTTTATTGTCAATTTTCCAAATTAAAAAGGAATATATGCTTGGCTTATATTTCTTATATCAAACTCGTAACTAAAAAGGAAAAAAATTGTGGTTCCTTTATGTATTTATTTTCTATATATTCCAAGTGTTCTACATATAATTTAATTCTCAATCCCAGCACACACACACGTCTTTTTTCTTGCTTCTATATTGTGTGATATATCAACAGGTATCTTTTATTATTTCATCATCACCAAATCTTTAAATTTTGTATTAATGTGTTTATTTTCTTCTGTTCAAGATATCATTCCATCATCACAATTTTTATTTTTTAGTTTTGTTATTGTGATTAATTTTGTATTTTTTTAGTTTTCAAAGACAATTTTCGTTAATTTAATTTTAATTATTAATTTCAGAAAATATGCCTCCTCTACCAACAAGATCATATGCATCAGGAGCAAAAAAGAAAAGAAAAAAAGGGATAGAATTGACGCGTTGGTGAAATCAATGTAAGGTTCTATGGACAAATTTCTTGTAAAACCAACAAATCTTAATGAATCCGGTAGATGTAGTGATGATTTTGATGATCCAATGGAAGATGAGAATGAAACTATGATGAGAATCTTAATGAAGAAGATAAGGAGGATAAAGATAATGCTAATGCTAATGCTGACATTGAAGAGGATGAGAATCTAAGTGAAAAGGAGAATGAAATAAATGATAAGAATCTTAATGAAGAAGATAAGGAGGATGAAGATAATGCTAATGCTAATGATGGCATTGAAGAGGATGAAGATAATGCTAATGCTAATGCTGGCATTGAAGAGGATGAGAATCTAAGTGAAAAGGAGAATGAAGACGTAAATGATCAAGATAATACTGATATGGGTAGAATTTTAGATATTTATGGTCCTTGAAATTGGGAACAAGTCAAACGAGCATTAAGACTTGTGATGGTTGAAAAAGATCCTGCTCAAAGACTACCGACTGATTTTATCTCTCCAGGAGAGAAGGCAAGTGGTCACCATTTTTCTCATGCATACTATATAAGACCTTTGAGTAATGGAAAGAAGCAAGATAGACGTTGGCTAGTTTATTCAAAAACATTAGATAAAATCTTTTGTTTTTGCTGTAAATTGTTTACTCGATATGACAATTATAGTCACTTGGCATCTAAAGGCTTCAATGACTGGAAAAATATTTTGGAAAGGTTAAGGCATCACGAGACAAGTCACGAGCACATCAAATGCATGAGCCAGTGGATAGAATTTGAATTAAGGTTTCAAATAAAACAAATAATTGATAAGCATATTCAAGACAAACTCAACAAAGAGAGGAATCATTGGAAGAGATGTGATGGTCAGAATTTTTTCATTGGTAAAAACTCTTGCTAAACAAAATTTAGCATTCCGTGGGAGAAAGGAAAAGCTAAGAGTAGATGGTAATGGAAATTTCTTAAGTTTTATTGATTCAATGGATGAGTGGGATCTGGTAATGAGAGAACATGTTTGACGGTTTGAAGATAGGGAATCTCGTTATAACTATCTTAGCAACAAATTCAGAATGAGCTGAAAGGAATGATAGCTGATAAGATCAAAGGTATGATCATAAAAAAAATTCAAAGTGCAAAATATTTTTCAGTCATTGTTGATTGTACTCCAGATATTAGTCATCATGAACAGATGACTCTTATCCTTCGATGTGTTGATGTTTCAGCAGCTTCAGCTAAGATAGAAGAATTTTTCCTCACATTCTTGATAGTTAATGATACATCTGGAGAAGGGATTTTCCGTGAGATCCAAAACGTATTGGTTTCTCTTGATTTAAATATTAATGATGTAAGGGGACAAGGATATGATAATGTATCTAATATGAAGAGAAAATTTAAAGGAGTACAAAAAAGATTCCTTGATGTTAACCCACTTGCATTTTATACACCTTGTGTTTTTCATTGTCTTAATCTTGCTCTTTGTAATATGGCAAACAATTCTGAAAAAGCCATTTCATTCTTTGGGATAATCCAACGTATTTATTCTGTCTTTTCATCTTCAACGAAGCGGCGGAAAATTTTAGAAGATATGGTGGGAGGTTTCACAGTTAAATGTTTATCGAAACTCGGTGGGAAATTCATGTTGAATGTGTCAAGGCAATAAGATTTCAAGCTCCAAAGATAAGAAATGCTTTAATTTATATAGCAGAGACTACTACTAATCCGAGAACACTAAGTGATGCTGAGAGTCTTATTACAAGTGAGACACATGGGATTGGAAGTTATGAATTCTAGTTGTCTATGGTAATTTGGTACAAACTGTTATTTGCTGTTAACACAGTAATCAAGAGTTTGCAGTCAGAAGACATGAATATTGAAGTTGTTGTTTCCCAATTTAAAGGACTTGTTTCTTTTTTCGGAATTATAGAGAAACAGGTTTTGAAAGTGAAAAATTAGATGTTAAACAAATTGCAGAAGCTATTGAGATTGAGACCACATTCCCGACGAAAAAAGCGTGTCATCAAAAGGAAAATGTTTTTTTGACGAGGAACTAGAGTTAGTTGATGAGTCTATAGATCTATCTTCGGAAGAGAGATTTTGAATTTCTTATTTCCTCCAGTCATGGATCAAGCTCTTTATTCTCTTGGGACAAGATTTGAGCAATTTCAGAAGTATGAACAAAAATTTGGTTTTCTCTTTGATTTGGAGAAACTGAAATCAGCAAATGAAGAGAGTTTGATGGCATCGTGTACCAATCTTGAAGCAGCTTTAAAGCATGAAAATCATTATGATGTTATTGGGGATGATTTGTGTTTTGAACTGTTGGTTCTAAAAGATGCTTTGCCACAAGATTACAAGAGACCTCTTGAAGTTTTGAACTTCTTAAAAGGAAGGGAAGAGTGTTATCCAAACTCATGGATTGCTTATCAAATATTATTGACGATTCTAGTTTTAGTCGCCACTGCTGAAAGAAGCTTTTCCAAGTTAAAGTTAATAAAGTCTTATTTGCAATCAACTATGTCTCATGAAAGATTAAATAGTCTAGCAATCATATCTATAGAAAGAGAATTAGTTAGGATTCTAGATTATAAGACTTTGGTTAGAGAGTTTATTGAAAAGGAGGGAAGAAAACATTTGTCTTAGTTTATTAACTTATTTTTTTTTTCTTAATGTTTTTTTCAAATATATTATGGTCTTATAAAAAAATTATAAAAAGGGCCCCATTTTTATGTTCGCCTCAGGCCCCTTTAAACCTTCGCACATCACTGGCTTTTAATCACTCGTGTAAGGTAGAGAAAGGAGTGAGGCTGCTGCTGATGTCTTCTCCCATTTCGTTCCTTCCATACCCAGTATACTGCAGCTTGAAAAACCAGTTTGAGTATTAAGGCTTCAGGTCGACGAAAATGATGCTGGGTAAGCGACCTGATTGTTCCACCCCAGTCCTGAGTAATTTTAAGGCGAAGAATCTTTGAGCATAAAGAACTCCAGAGAGTAAACGAGTACGGACACACAAAGAAAAGGTGATCCCGGGATTCATCGACCTCATCACACAGAAGACAGTGTTGCTCAATACCCCATTGCTGAGTCCTAACTAATGTAGCCAACTTGTCTTTAATTGCAAGCCATGTAATGAAAGCATGTTTGGGCAGGGCTTGCCAAAACCAGACAATCAAGCTCCATGTAACCGGCGGATGAAGTTCTCGAAGCTGTTGCCAAGTTTTTTTTGTAAAGAAATGGTGTATATAGTCTTCTTCCCCTTGCTTCCATAAAAAATATCAAGATCAGCAGATGTAGATGGAGGAGATATAGACTGGATTTTCTGTATTACTTCCCTTATTTGAACACCACGACATCGTCTAATCTGGCACCCTTCACTATTACCAGCCACTGCAACTTTTGCAAATTTCTGGATCCCTAACATTTTGTTACCTGAAGAACCGATTACATCCCATAATTTTCCAAGGTATGTCCAATTGTCATGGCAGAAGAAAATATAAGACCCATTTCGCACCTCTGCTCTCAGAAAAGTATATGCTAGGGGTCTTATTCTGAGAAGTTTTCTCTATATCCATGAGCCTCTGTTGTTTACCAAAACATCCTAAAATGAATTATTGCACAAGAGATATTGCTCGGTCCATTTTACCCACAAGGATATTGTTAGCAAATAGAGAGAGAGAGAGAGAGAGAGAGAGAGAGAGAGAGAGAGAGAGAGAGAGAGAGAGAGAGAGAGAGAGAGAGAGAACCTCCTTCCACCTTAGGTATGCATATATCCTTCCATGCAACTTTGGTCTTGGTAGTAATGACTGGAGAACCCGACCAAAGAAAAGCGCAACACATGCTCTCAATATTTTCGTAACACCTCTGTGGCAACCAAAAGACAGAGCTCCAGAAATTTTTTATGCTACCAACGACTGACTGGATCAGTTGTAGACGACCGGAAAATGTTAAAGTTTTTGTTGCCCAAGCCATCATACGATTTCTTATGCGATTTATCAGAGGCTCATAATCAGCTTTTTCATAGTCTTTGTAGTTAGAGGTAACCCGAGATAGCTAATAGGAAGTTTCTCCTGAGGAATACCCATATTAACAGACATATCCATGAGCTCTGTGCTAGTGTTACCGGCAGTGAAGAGAGAAGACTTGGAAGGATTCATGGAAAGACCCCAAACAATAGCAAAATATGTCAAGACATCAATGGTGTACCTTTCAGAGAGTCTGTAGAACCATCCATAAAAATCACCATGTCATCGGCAAAGCTTAAATGAGTAACATTAACTCTTTATAGTGAGGATGATGTCTTATTTTTCCATCTATAGCCGCTTTGTTGAGCTGGAGAGACAAACCATTTATCGCTATTACGAATAGGTAAGGAGATAGAGAGCAGCCTTGCCGTAGACCTCTTTTGTTTTTAAAATAACCTTGGAGTTCCATTAACTGAGACTGAGAAGGCAGCAGTTGAGATGCAACTCTCAATTCATGATGATACATAGTAATGAAACGTAAAAAAAGCATGAGAAAGTTCTCTTTGTGTAGCTAACTTGTCTTTGTCTGCTATCATGTTAGCTTCTGGTCATGTCCATGTAAATTTGATATCATCAAACTTCTCGGTCAACCATTTAATCTCTCTCGTCCAATTGTATCCACTGAAGTGTAGGATTCGATTATTAAGGATTTCAATAGCTTTCTTTGCTGTTTCCTTTTATTTGTAGTTTTCGATATCATTGTATCTAAAAATGTTGAATAACCATCAGAATTGCTTGAAGTTCACTCTTCAATGAATTCATGATCTTCCTTCTAACCGCTTATACATCTTGCAGTGCAATGATCAGTCTCAGAAAGTGTATCACACCTAAAAAATAAAGACGTAAGTTTCAAGAAACTAAACCTCACTTTGTAATCGCAACCAATCATCTGGCCGTATCTATTTGGTTGCAAGTGAAGTAAGTCGGGTTCGTTTTTGATATCTTCTATTTCTCTTCTAATATCATTGGTCATTTTGTCTTTGATTCTCTACAAGAAAAAAACAAAGATGAAAAGATGTACAAATCAAGCTGGCTATTGTTTTAGTCATCAACTTAGAGTGTAATGAAAGGACACATAACAGACAAGTCATTAAACTAATCAAACGACAAATTAATGTCTACAAAAAGTCAAAAACAGAAACGAAGAAAATATAGAGGAGCCGCGATAAATCACTTCGTTATGTTATCCAGTAGTAACTTTGTTGCCTCTAACTTTGCTGGTGTATTTGAACCAAACTTGGAATATAAATGTAAATGAGTGAATGCCATTAGGGATTTTATACAGAGTTTTGAAATTTAGGGTTGGCCTAAATTTCAAAACCCTAACCCTAATTCATTATTTTTAAAGTATATATGAAAGAGTTTTGACATAATTTGGCCCTATTATATAATAATTTTTTTTTTGGTAAACAACAATATTTTGATGGAAAGCTTTTTTTAAAAAAAACTAGTTTTGGTGTAAGGCTACAATATTTATCTACCGTGTATACCATCCCCAAAACATTACAACACACAACCACTTTCTTCTCCTCAATCAAAAATCTGAATGGGACCTTATCCAAATCGTTGCTGTCCACTATAAAAGATTTGGTCCACAAGGCAGCTTCAGTATCGACTTTATTGCTCACCCATATCTCCATCTTTGATGTATTATAGCTTTTATGTAAAACTGAGAGTTATTCTTCTCTAACAACTGACAGACATATCCGACCAGGACTCTGAAAACGTAGGTAGACAGAGACGTCTAAACCGCTCTCCACTAAAATCAAAACTAGTTAAGAACTCAGAATTGTGGTTTTTATCCTGTGAAAGCCAGTAAGCATTTCCTTTCAGAGACACACCCGATGTGTTAATGAACCAGTCTGGAGTTAAGTCATCAAGAACCCTCCATGAATCAGAGCTTAACTCATAAATTTCAAACACATCAATATTTTAGTTTCGTCTGTCAAACCTCAAGATTTTGTAGGCATGACAAATTTTGTTGTTGTCGTGACCTAGAGCAAATCTAGAGTATCCATTGTACTCAGTTTTGGTTTGGTTTTATCTGGTTTCTCCCAAATATGGGTTCCAAACCACAATTCTAATTTCCATTTTCTGCTTAAACAGTGGCTAACTCATACAAGACATCTGCCCGAACGTACTTTTCTAAAAGCTATGTCATTTTTTAGAATGAATGTGATGATGTTATATAAGCAAATCATTTTTCAAAATATATTTTGAATTCTTTTTATATTTTTAGTTAAGGAAATATTTTTATATTGTATAAATTCTAACAATATATAATATATTAATTGAGTCAATAAGTCCAAAATATGAATCAAATTTAATAGATTATATATATTTTAATATCTTTATTTTTAATTTGAAATTAAAAATGATTTTTTAAAAAACTTCTAAAGAAAAATTTATAAAATGCATTTTCAAAAATAATTAATTTAAATTTTAGGTATAGGTATAATATAGTTAAATTATGATTTTATTTTTTAAATCATAATTTAAAAATATTGTCAAAATTAATTTAAAAGTTTCTTAACAAATATAAAATTAAGTCAAAAAATTTAGATAGTTAAATTGTTTAAATTTTAACCAAAACAAATTAAATGGTATAAAATTAATTGAAATTTCTAAATTATCCATTTATTCACTTTAAATTGTGATAAAATATTTAAATTGAACGATTGATGATTTATCAGGTTAATTAATAGATGAATTATAATAGTTTAATGTATCTTATATAAAGAAAATAAAAATTATATAAGATACAATAAACTATTATAATTAATCTATTATGGTTAACGATAATTAGATTACTTCAGTTCAGTTATAAACTACTATTATAATAATGGTTGCTGCTTGATTGATAAGTTTCAAATTAATAAAAGTTCTTACCTAATAAATTTTAAAAGATAGAGCAATAATATACACTAACTTTTTTATTTATGATTATCAAAATAAAGATTATATCTTATTAAATAAAAAACTTTTTGAAATTCATGAATTTGCAATTTACTATTTATCTAAGTTTATAACATACCTAACCAAAATTATAAAAATATTAAAATATTGATCAAAGCCCAAAATAATTGTAAACTAGATTTTAACCCGCACGTCCGTTATATTTAATAATTTATTAGATATTATTACAAATATATAATTTTATGTTAGTGTTATATATTGTATAAATCTATAATATTATTGTTTATATTTCTTAATCAATATTATTAATATATAATGATTTGGTTAAAACATTTTACTTTGTTATTAATTTTTATTACTTACTAATATACTTACAATAAAATAACCGTATGAAATAATCAAATAGAAAACTTTTTCATAATATGTTTTTTATTTAATTTATACATTTTGTATATAATATATTTTAAATTTTATTTAATTATATTATATAAAAGAAATATATTTAAGATCATTTCTATTTACATGTTGTGTATAAAAAATATACTTTAACATATATCATTTTAGTATTTGACGGGATTTATAAGTAAAAAACTGTTTTGTTTAAATAATATAGACTTAGTTTTTTTAGTAAATTTTATACATAGTAGTATCTATCATATTATTTTAGTAAATGTTTTTGATATAGGATATTTTTGGATATTATGATATTAATCTTTATTTTATTTTTTAATTAAGACTTCAAAATATTAAATTACTTTAATTTTTACAACATTTATAAATAGTTTTTTTCGTGGTGTATTTCAAAAAGTTATTTTTTATTATCTATGATTTTATATTTTGTAAAATTTTCAATATTATGATTTTGAGTTTGAATATTTATTTTCAAAATTTTATATTATGTCAAGAAAACTTTGCAAAATTATACAACTATTTTTGAATTTGGAACATTAAATGAATTTTGAATTTTTTTGTGACTACATCTAATGTATTATTTTATAAATAAAATATTTGAATTTTTGGTACTATTTTGAAAAACAAATTCTCAAAAGATTTTTTTATAATTAAAATTGTATTTGTCATTAATATTTTAAATGAAGTACTAAAATTTTATAGTTCTCTAATAACATACTTTTAAATAGTATGTGAACTAAAGTTTATTATATACTATTATAGTTTTGTATACAAACATTTTTAAACAATATATTGTTGAGAGTTTCAAAATAAATAAAACGTTTGGGATATATATACACATATAAGGCTAACCTATGTTGATACATTTATTTTGTATAAAAATATTATATAGTTTTACGAATTTTAACCCATTTTAAATGATGAGTGATAATTTATCTAAATGAAAAATTTTAAAATGACCTATTTAATATAATTTTATCATATTTAATTCATGTAGCACTGCTATTTTATATAATTCAGAATATATTTATAAAATTTATAAAAAATAATATATAATTTTTTATTTTCTTGTTTTATAATAAAATCTTAGTTAACATTGATTTATAATAATATTATATTACTAATTACAAAATTTATTAATGTGTTATTTTCTATAAAATATTTAAATTTTTAAGTAAGATTTTGTTAGATTCTTTCTGAGTAGATTTTGTTACAATTAAAAAGTAAAATTTAAATTGAGAGTTGGTTTATTATTAATGTAAATAATCAAATATGTAATATTAACTAATTCTTTAAGTGTTCCTACTATGACTTATTAGTAGTAGATAAAAATAGGACCCTAATTTAATAGATTAGATTTTTTTATTTATATTAAAAATTATTTTACGTATTGACATAATGATGAACACATCTGACCTTCCAAAACAAACTTCAAATTTTTGGAACATTCTAAAATGTAAAATGATACTTTATATAAATTATTTCTCCTATATATCAAAATTATTTTTATTAAACAAACTTTGCATAGTACAGTCAATATTTTATTTAAGATCCAATTTTATTTCATTAAGAAAAATAATTAAAACAAACTATGGATAAAAATTTAAACAGGTGTTTAAGATATTTTCTATGAGAAAACAGGTATTTAAATACCAAACTTTTACAAATTCTCCTAAACAAATACAAACTTTTCATTAATCCAAATAAATACCAAACTTTTGCAACCCTAAAAGGATGGTTGCTTCACCAAATTGGCACACTTGCTCAGGTTAGGTACCCCCTCTACCGCATGCATGTTAGCACGATGTTTTTTTTTTTCCTTTGACTATTTGAAATACTGCCAAAACATATTTCCAGATTTTAAGAATCCAAGGTGAGCAAGTGATCCTTATTGATCGCGAACGACTTCAAATAACAGATATGGTAAGTTAAAGGAGAAACATTTACTCTTTTAAAAGTTCATTAAAAGTAACCATGCGGTTTGTCTTTTATACAGGTGAGTGAATATCCACTAACTGTCAAAACTCATCATCTAAAGGTTTGTTTCTGTTTTCAACCCTTTTCTTTCATGATGCAAAACATCTATAATCCTTTTCATACGTGCCTCTGCGTTATTTGTTTGCAGGATAAGCCATATGACAAGGACGATAAGGTCACCATCAAGGCAACATACTTTGAGGTTATTTCTATGCTTAGGGATGTCTTAGAGACAACACCACTCTGGAGGGCTCGAGTTCAGGCATATTCACAGGCAAGTTCCCTCCATATTTGGTACTGGTTACTGAGCGGAAATTAAATATTGCCAGAAAAATATCACCTTTTTATGCTGAAATTACCTCATAAAATATGATATTCCATTTTTAGTAAGCTTCTCATATTGGTTTCAGGTTCATAAGATTCTGGACTTGGTTAAAAAACAAATGGAAGTTAACAAAATTCGATTGTTTCATGTCTCCATTTTCCCGGTACTCATGCTACTAGTTTTTTTTTGTAGATGATATGATTTATATAGAATGGATCTTTATCTCTTTTCATTTGTAATATATAGGGATCCACAGCAAAAACTGTTGAAGACAAAAGGGTTTTCAGCTCTCCACACAACAAAACCCCACTTTCTGGTTAGTCTACTACCAAAGGAGTATTTCTATAGTTTGAGTTCCGAGAGTGTAAAGTGATTGATGCGAAAAAAAAGTCTGTTCTTTTTTTCTGCAGACAGGTTTAGGAAAAGGATTGAACCTGTTAAAGAGAAAATTCTGAAACATGTCCTAAAAGTCGGGAAGAAGAGCTTGTGACACTTGATAGGAAAGAAGCCCATTATGATAGGACCAATAGTATCTATAGCTACCTTGATTGGTTGACTGCGTTAACCTTAGGGAAAATGCGGGTTTGCCATTTTATTTCATATGTTCATTTTTTTTAATAGGACCATTACTATTTAGGGAAATTGCATTGTATATCCTTCAAACAATTTATAATTTACTCCTTATCTAAAAGCCCTACTTCACCGATATACCATCTTCCTTTTATATTGCCATATTGTCCTTACGAATAACCGGAAAACCTGCTAGAAAAATAAATAAAATAAATATTATTTATGTGCAAAATTAACTTGTGTCCCTTTGTAATTCACACACCCTCTCATATTTACTTAACTTTCTGTCATCTGAGAAGGTGAATAGTCTCCTTCGAAGAGTTTCCCACCGCATCTCCGTTGTGTAACTTCCCAACATTTCTTTTCCAATTCGGCGATATTTTGTAATATCATGTTTGTCGTACTAATAACCAAGGTTGTATTTCCTTGTGTGCACTTAAGAATTGAGATTCACTATTGAAGACTCGTCTATTCCATTTTTAAATTATATAGTATGCTAAGATGGTATAGAAATTTATGAATTTTCTATTTTGGTTTAGTTTGTGGTTTATTGGGTGTAAGATTTATATATGAAGTTTAGGTTTATATTTGGTGGTTAGGGTTTAGTTATTTGGATTAATGGTTTAGTTATTATAGGGGTGGGATGGCATCAGAGTAATCTTGTCCACTATACTCCCATGTATTTAGCAGTCCAAGTCTATTCCATATTTATAATATAGTATAGTGTTGCATAACTATGGATTATGATGTAAATGTTAGGTTGAGGGGTTTAGATTTTTGGATTTTAGGTTTATATATTTAAGGGGTAGGATGGGAGTGTTTGGGAATAGGAACATTATTCTTAGTCGTTGATGCACATGATCAATTCTATATTAGTAAAATAGTATAGTATGCTAGTTAAACGGTTTATGGTGTTTATATTTGAGTTTAAGATTTATATTTGGGGTTTGGGTATATATTTGGGGTAAGGGTTTATATATGGAGGTTAGGGTCTAGTTTATCTTTTGGGATGAGGTTATAGTATCCCTATGCTGTCAACTACCAATTGTACCCATTCCTACGATGTTTGGTTTTACTCTATTCTATACGCTTGTATAAAAGGGGCATAGTATGGAAAAACATATAAATGCAATCTTATCTAACTAAAGAATACATATGGAAAAAAAAACAGAAATTAGTGGAGAACATCTTTTAATTTACACAAAAGAGAAGGTTTGCGTACAACTAACACGTGGTTTGTGTTTTCAAGGGGTCTACATAATATAATATCTACATAATATACTTTATACATCCTAAATACAACGATATATAACAGATCTGCATATATCCGTATGCGGCTAATACTAATGTAATGTGACTTCCTTATATTCCCTCAGATGTAAACAGTTTGCTGTCAATATTAAGCATACTTCACCTGGTCTACATCATCTATAAATTTCTCCTTCCCCTGCTACTTATACGAGAGAGGGTTAAAACCATGCCAGTGGAAACATGATTATTACTTACCTAATTATGTCAAAATCAATATCATGCACTTAATTTTCTCTGCAAACTTAGTCATTTTACAAATTCTCCCTAGTATTTATAGCTACTTTAATTGGTTGACTTTGTTACTTTGGGAATCTCTTGAAACTAAAAATAATAATATTATCGTAAGAGAATCTGTCAAAACCTGAGAGATTCTTTTATTATAATATTATTATTTTTGATGAGAAATTTTCGTCGAGAGATTCTAACTACCGATGCTCTAAAACACCATCGTTGGCGTGTCTCTTCTTATTAAAAGTATATATAAACACAAGCAGTCTGAAATTATTTAAATTCTCCACTTTTTTAACTTGGATGTTAAGCAATCTGAAATTATTTTGGTTTATTAACAGATTGCTCTTAAACTTGTACGCCAACAAGCATCCACCAAAGCGGCTATGACCGATTTAAAGTCCTCGGAAACCGCTGCTTAAGGATCCATTGAGTTGACAAATGAATATTTACGGTTAGCTGATGTTCTTAAGGTATTCGAATACGCGGTTGGTGGGGTCCAACGATCGAGAAGAGCAGAGCGGTAGGTGAAAAGCTTACTATTGACGAATCAAACCTTGCAGATTATATAGGCAAACCGGTTTTTCGAGGAGAGAAGATCTATGAGCAGACGCCAGTTGGGGTTGTAATGGGTCTAGCTTGGACATCCATGGGCGGTTCAACATTGTACATAGAGACAACCTTTGTTGAAGAAGGTGAAGGAAAAGGTGGTCTTCATATAACCGGTCACCTTGGGAAAGTGATGAAAGAAAGCGCAGAGATAGCTGACAGAGTTGCCAGAAGAATAATGTTTGATAAAGATCCCGAGAACCTCTTCTTTGTGAATTCCAAGCTTCATTTACATGTTCCTCAAGGAGCCACACCAAAAGACAGTCCAAGCGCAGCCTGCACAATGATCACTTCCTTGCTCTCAGTTGCCATGAAGAAGTCTGTAAGAAAAGATCGTACTATATACTATTGGTATGTGTTTTTATAGGCTGATATTCTTGTTATGAATATTATGTGATGTCCATTAAGGAAAGTCTTAGATTTACTTGATTATCAAGTTTACTTGTTCCCCAAGTTCTACTTGGTTCCCAAGCTATTGTAATCCTATATAAAGGACCTATTACTCATGGAATAATACACACCAATTCCTCTCTTCTCTTCTCTACTTACAACACGTTATCAACATGAAGCTTTAGCGATCTTGAATTAATAGGTATAGATTTATTTTTCTTATGTAGTATCTTTTGTATGTGATTCATTCCTTCTTCAAATCATGCTTATTATCAATTCATGATTTGTAAGAATGAATTCATAATGGATACACATACTAGTTGATTGAGTTTAAAGTGTTTACTCAACAATATTGATTTGACCTTTTCAAGAAATGAAAATCATTCGATCTTAAAAGGATCATGTCGATATTTCTGACTTTATCAGTTAATGCTCAATCTTCTGACTTCATATTTGTACTTACATTAATTTATGAAGTTTACATGTCATCATTTTACTTAACACGTTAGAGTAGATGGTTTAATTCATTGCTTATAACGTTAACACTTTAGTATACTTTGTTCATATTGTGGTCTATTATTTAATATTTGATTCATGTAACTTAATTAGTGAGTTAATCATTTAGTTTATTGATCATTATATGGCTGCATATGTATTGTTTAATGTATAAAGAATATTGTTTAATTTATAAACCTATGAATGTTTAACCTATGTGTAACGTACATAGCATATTGTAATTTTGATTTCATTAGCTAACACGTTTGAGTTGTTGTTTCAGTATTTTAAGATTTACTATTACATATTTTTATTGTTTTTGATATATGCTAATTAGTAAGAATAAATTGTTTATGTTTTAAAAAGCACCATATATATATAGACATTAGAAAACTCTACTGCTTCACATTATTATTAGTTGTTTCTTATGTATTCGATTGCATACTGTTGTTGTTCATCAATAGGGCTATATAAAATTGTAACTAATAGTTATTACACAATTGCATGTCATATTCTTTGCGTCTGTGTGCATACTTGTTTGAACTTAGGGTTGTCTATTGAACTATGGTAAACATTTATTTATAGAAAAATTGTTCATTGCTCCAAAATTGTCATTTTTTGGTCAAAAATCTAAACAAAAAGATTATTTCAAAAACTCAATTATATATAGTCCCTTCTACGATTTATATGAAAATATGCATATGTATATAAATTGCTTTATTTATGTTTACTAACATAATAGCCATGTTAGATGAGCAAATTATTCAAGTTTCAGGACTAAGTATATTTATATGCAAGATGGAAGTTTTGCACAGTACTTTTGCCATCTTCTTATGAGGTTCCCAATCTCCACTTCATTCACTTCTTATTGAGATAAGTATTTTTTTTATCATGCTTAACATTACTTTACGGTCAAGCATAAAGTTTAAAACTCTCATATCTTTACTGCAAATAATGCTATTATTTATTTCTTAATATAATAAAATGCTTACGATCATACATATCTTTATATAGTTTGACTTATATCTCTTATTATTAAAATTTATTATCTTTGTATATATGATAGTTTAAGGCTTGATCGTAAGTGATCTATAAGATTTGGATAATAATCTAAAGAAAGACATGATCACCAGAATGTGATTATCTAAGGCTCATTATATATTTGCATCTAAAAATTACAAGACCTTGAGTCTGTAAATAAAGCCCAACTATGTTGGATGCTAAATTTTAAAAGTAAAATATTCCTGAAGAGAATATCAGTGATGCAAAGATATTAAAGAATACATACTTGTATTTTGTCTCCTTTAGACTTAGAAAAACAATGGGGGTATTGATGTAATATCATAATCACGTCTAGGTGGTTATGATTCATTCTCTTGAACATAATGTGACACTTTGAGAAAGAAAATCCACACAAATAATATTGGTTAAGAATGAAAATAAAAGTGGTTGTGGAAGTGAATGTGGATATATATATGGTTATGGTCAAAGTTCATATCAAAGAGTTCCTTTTTAGAACTCATATTCTCACTTGAAGTTGAGAAAATAAAGATGGTAATAAAGAAAAGATATGATTCAATCATCTAAAGATGAAAGAAAATTATTGTGAGTACAATACAAGGATATATATATATATATATATATATATATATATATATATATGAATGTTCGAGAAGAGCACATAATATTTCTGCATATAAAAAAGCCTTATTGTATTATATTCTTATAAGTCTCAAAAGTTATAAGGATCTAAAAAAGAATATATGACCCAAAAAAGTATATTATTGATTCAAAAATGAGATTCATTCAAGATTGATAAACTTGTAATGTTATCATCTTGAGGGGAAGAGTTAGAGAATCTCATATTTTATAATAAGTGAAACATCTAGAAGATTTTCTAACTAAACTGAGATTGATGAATCTTTCTTAAAGCAAGTCCATGAAATTTTGAGACAATAATTGTGAGACAGTAAGGAAAGGAAATGTTAAATTCATTTCAATCACAAGTATTCTTAAGGCTCTAAAAGTAACTTAAAGAGTATATACATCATTTTATATATTGTACTACACAAAATTAGTATAATGGAGATAAATATATAGTAAACTAGAAGTTTACAAAAATACTTGGCACCAGTTAGACCATTTTTGTTCAGTAATGATGCGAAAAGATATTTTAAAATTTATGTGAAATAGTCATTGAAGAACCAGAAGAATCACCGAAATGATTTGACATATGTTGCTTGCTTACAAGATAAAAGAGTAATATGTTTTTCACCAGCAAAGGAAGTTATTGGCATAAATAAAGGAGATGTTGGTGGACTGATCATATACCATGCATCTTTATAGTATTGGTGAATTCACTTCTTAAAGTCTTTGACGACTATGGAAAATTCACTGGGATAAGTGCTAAATATTTTGAGCAACACTAGTTTGCATCAAGCCAATAAGAAATCATTAATTCTCCCCACATTGGTATTGGGTCAGAAACCAACCATTTCATCTAAGAATGTTGGATGTACGATATACATCTCAGTTGCTCCACCACAGAGTTTTAATTAAAATGAGTTTTTAAATGAGGTTGGAAATATATGTTGGATATGAATCTCCACTGATACTTAAGAATGTAGAGCCATCCTTGAAGAATATAAGTAAGGCTCGATATGAATGCTAAAAATGAATTAGTATTTCCAACATAAGGGGGAGAAAATAAACAGCTGAAAAAGTAAATAAGTTGATATGAATTATCATTGATCCTCGGACTAAAGAAAATGTCAAAAAAGTCCAAAAGATAATTCAATTATAGCTTAGTAAAGCATTTGCCAGACATATTTACTGATCCATATAAATAGAGTGATCAAGTCACAATATCAGCTGTAAATGCTCCAATAAGAATTGATGTTCTAGAATAATAAGATCAAACTGCTAGCCACAACTGAAGTGTGGTAGACATGTTGGTTCCAAAGATAAAAATCCTCGTAAATGAAAAGGGGCATAAATAAATAATGGTCAAGAGGAAATATAGTCTTCGAATGATCTCCAGAAGAGACATTAAACATGGTTGAAAGAAATTCAGGTACCTGAGACAATGAAGAGAGCTCAATAATTTATGTCATGTATAGAATAAAATGGAATCAATATGCAAATCGACGTCGATGATATTTATGCATGCAAAGTAGCAGTTGATATGATGAATGAGAAAGAAGATCATGAAACAAAGTCTATTGAAAAGTCTACACAAAGAAATGATTGGCCAAATCAGAAAGAAATAATAGACAAAGATTTAAATTTTCGTGAAAGAGAGAAGTATTTGGACCAGTAGTCCATACACCAAAATGTGTAGAACAAATGGGATAGAAATGAGTTGTTGCACCAAAGAAAAATCAATATGCAATTGATTATGAAAAGACATAGTCTCATGTGGTAGATGCAACTATTTTCAAGTTCCTTATTAATCTGACAATGAAGGAAGAACTTGATTTATATGACCCACTAGAAAATGATAATCTCTGAAAGATAAAATCCATGAATGACTATTGATATTAAAATCATGTTCACGAGAAATCTAGCTATTCGATTGAAATATGTTTATGGGATATATGAAATATTAAAAGTTAATCAATATATGATTTGTATTTATCCAGAGATTATATATCAATAGAATTGCTGATTTGAATATAATCAAAACTCGTGAAGAGCTATGGAAAATGGTATTTGAAAGAAATATGTATAGATTTCAAACTGAAGATCTAAAAATGAGATGTTATCTTAAAAGATCCTCATATATGTTTGGTCTTGAAATGCCATATTTAAAATGTTATTTGAGCAAAGTTACTAATCTTTTCGTGATTAAAAGATGTGATTTTATATGACAATAAAGAAAGTCATAAAGATAACTTTATAATAAGAACTAAATAACTCGTAAATGATTAGACAAGTGTATGTAAAGATATTTGGCTTGAAGTCCAAATAGACCAATAGATTGTTGTCTATGTCAAAAGGGAATTTATGGACCATAAGTCTAAAGACATATAAAGAGTTTGATCTACTTAAGCTTAATTCCCAAAAGAGATATATTTGACTGGAATGCACATCTTGAAGATATTTCTTCAAGGGGAAGAAATGTGATAATATGAGTGGTTGTACTCTTTTTCCTAATCATGGTTTTTATCCCACTGGGTTTTTCCATGACAAGGTTTTAACGAGGCAACAAAGAACACACAAATGATAGACTCAAAAAGAGAATTATGATAATTTCAAAGTTGAAAGTCTATCACTGACCTAAAGTTTTTGAAATCAAGAGAATCGAAGAAAAAGATCAAGTTATACGAAGACTCATGCACTATAGAAGAATGGCGATTTTCGTATCCTACAAGTTCATTCAAGTGAAAATTCGACTTATATACACATGAGGGGAAGTCATTACGCGCTGCACTCTTTTTCCCTTAACTATGATTTTTTCCACTGGGTTTTCCTTGTAAGGTTTTTAATGAGGCAACATCTACGACGTTTTGAAAGAAGTTCGGTATAATGAACATCAAGGGGAAGTGTTATGAATATTATGTGATGTCCATTAAGGAAAGTCTTAGATTTACTTGATTATCAAGTTTACTTGTTCCCCAAGTTCTACTTGGTTCCCAAGCTATTGTAATCCTATATAAAGGACATATTACTCATGGAATAATACACACCAATTCTTCTCTTCTCTTCTCTACTTACAACAATTCTAATTTTTTTTGTTTTTTTACCATTATTATGTATATATATATATACATAACCAACAAGTAAAATGGTCACAGAAAATAGAAACCGTGTGAAGCTAAAATCTCAAAAAATCACTGAAAATAAAAACACTCAGTAAGAAAAGAGTAAAACAAATCAGAAGCATGTAATGACTAAGCCGAGACTAAATCAAACCATAAACATGTAGTAAAGCCACGAGAATTAAACAATTTCAATCAGAATCAAACATATCAGAATCAAACATATTAGAATAAAAGAAATGAGAATCAAGGGAAACTAAGATATCGAAGAAAATAAACCTCTTCGGTTTGAATACGAGGTTCAATCCTCTTCAAATCGACTTGAGCTGGAGAGTACGAAATCGAGCTTCAAGGTGTCGACGGAGAGTTTCGGTTGTGGGAGAAAGGGGTTAGGGTTTTCTCGATAGAGAGAGAGAGGGAGATGGAGAGTATCGACGGAGAGTATCGATGGAGAGTATCGACAGAACACGAAATCGAGTTCAAGGTGTCGACGGAGAGATTCAGGTTTTCTCGAGTGAGAGAGAGAGAGTTACTCAATTTTTTTTTAATTTACTTTTCGAAAACCATTTTTTTTATCCTTATGTAGCCTAAGTGTTACAGTTAGGAGGGAATCGATTTAGTATTTCGCGGTTCTCAAAATTTCACTAAGTATAAGCGGTACGCGTGCTTTTCTATTCCCGCTTTGTGAATTTTTCACGACAGCATTAAGTTAATGCTATGAATATGTCCCGAAATCAAAAATATTATCTATCATAGCAGTTTGAAAATCCGTGCTATCCCAATATGCTATTAAAGGCCATTTTTCTTGTAGTGTATATATCATACAACAAGATTACCTATAAAAGAGCCAAAGCTCTTTCCCTCTATCAATATATTTTTTTTCTTCATATTTGCTAGTGTAATTTATATATGTGGTTGTATTTCTTTGAGTATAGTAATCAAAACTCTAATCATGAAATGTTATTGTTGATAAATCAGACTCTTTTCAATATAACCTTATTTACCAAAGGATCCACTCTCTTCTCATAGCTAAAAGAAGTAAGAAAAATATTAAAAAATTGGGAAACTTTAACCATCAACCTGGTGAATGCTATTGCTATGGAGTTTGAAAGACATAAAGCCCTCTCCGATATCAAAATGTTGCGGACTCTGCGGTCAACAACCCTTTTTGCTTGTGAGTAAATCAAACTCATTTGTCTCACCTTATGGCTGTGGAAGTTTTCCAGTTATATAATTTGAAATATATAATCTTTGATGTTACTTTTGGGAAATATTTGAAGAACATATATAAGCTAAGATAATAAAAAAATCGACGCAATCTGCAGGAAACTACAAGTGTAGTAATTGTGGTAGGAAATAATATTGATCATTTGGTATTAAACTGTCACGACAATGTTTCTTGCGGTAAGTAAATTCAAAAGACCACTATGCTAAACGAAATTTTCTATTAACAAAAACTGAGATAAATATTAGACTACAAGTCAATGGTGGTTGTACTTCTGAATATCAATATTAGATTACAAGAAGACAAAATAATAAAAAACTGAAAGATATATATTATATACGCCATAAATTTAAAAAGTAATGACAAATACTAAGAAACATACAAAATACAAATCTAACATGTGCATAAAATAGGACTTTTCTGCACGTACAGTCACAAATAACAGATGCCGAAGTAGAAATACGAAACATGGAGGATAGCGTTGAGCAACAAGAGCAAATAAAATAGACCAAAGTGTTCAGAATATTTTATGTCTTAACCCTACTTATTTACAATGAACAACGACGCGTTTTATTTGAGAGGGAAATAAATTGTGAAACTCCATGACTTTGGTAAGTATTGCAATGTCAAACACTAGAGGTATGACAGCAGAAAGCCAATTACGTTGACACGGGAAAATAATAAGTGTAATAATTTGAGAGATGAATGAAAATAACACTGAAGAGGATTATGATATGAAACCAAATAAGCAAAGAAATATCAATTGGGACAATAAAACAATAATGAACATAAAATAGCTCGCACTTTTATGGACGACATATAACACATACTAACCCCCACGCTTGAGCGGGGTGAATACACTTAGTAAGTAAAATACATAAGTGTAACGACTCGAGTAAGATGCGAAGTTTGGGCATGACAACAGTCGGAAAAAGTGAAACAGCGTCATTTCGATGAGCAATACTAAATATTTCTATTTCTTGTGGGATTTGAGTGAATCTACGAGGGTGGTGAGATTGATCAGCATGTTTCCTATTTGCAGAGATGTCATGTCAGTTTTTATCTTCAAGATGAAAAATTTAACCGTATCTATAATTTCATATGTTTCCTTGTCCAAACAGCTCAAGATTTCCTTACCTTGTTGTAGGTTTGATAAGTTCATATGAATTGAAATTAGAGCATATATATATATATATATTTATATCTTGATTCCATGGCTTTAGATTATTCAACTGAGAACTGTAATTTGTAGATTTGTTTCTTGTATATATATCAAATTGTGCAGCTGTGAAATGATTGTATCTTGTTCAACTAGTTGACATGAGCTTGGAAGTCTTTAGAGACACATGAACACTTTATCATAAGATATTGTAATGAGGGTTTAAATATAATGATCGCTTGTTATCTAATATAATTTTAAATGAAAGCAATCTTTTGGTCTTAAATCTGTCAATTGAGTTTCTACTTGATCACTCGTTAAGATTGCTGTTTATGTTGAGTTCATTTATTAGGTACTATATAGATTGTGGTAATATGTAAACATATTACAAATTTTGGTTTCCTGTTGGATGTGGATCTCAAAGTAGTTTCCATAGTGATCAATCCAGTCACAGCTCGTCGGAAAGGTGAGGACTTCACATTTATTAGTATATTATTGTTCATCATTTTGATGATATTAGGAATGATCCTGATTGACTAGGATATTAGTTATCAGGCTTCACTTTGTATTATTTCTATTTAGAAAAACACTGTAATTGTATCATCCAATAGACTTTTGTTTGTTGCACAAAGAAGAGGCATCACATGAACATTCATGGTTGAAAACCTTGCTATTCATTGTGTTTAATGCATCCTTGTCATGAAATCAAACACACATTCTCCTCGCAGAAACGAGACTTGCCTAAAGCTTTCAAGTTTTTCTCAGGTATGCTCATCATTGCTAAGCCACGTAACTCTCTGTTTTTTTGTATCTATGGGTGGATTATTAATAAACAGTCACCTTGTTTTTCTTTCTAGTAAGTGTGTTGGTGCAATAATTTTGATATGTAGTTTCAGTGAAGCTCAAACTCAAGTCATTTATGAAGTTGTGTTTGAGTATACATGTCTGCAAGAGTTCTTTTTCTTGGATGTTTTATTCTAGAAACTAAGTCCCTTTTTCACGAGGTTAGCAAATATTTTCATTAACTGATAGGTAAATCTGTGGAAGTTAAGAGTAACAGTAGTTGAAATAGACTACAAGATGTCTATATTAGTAGTAGTGACATTAGTTGCTTAAGCAGCTAGATATGAGAGTCAAGCTCGTGTCTAGGAATCACTTACAATAGTTCTCACTACTATAACATTTTGTTAAGTTTTAACAATGTAAAAGAAGGTTAATTGAGATAGGAAAACTCTTAGTATATATATGTTCTCTTTGCAGGCAGTTATAACTAGATAACATAATGTCTTGAATGATCAAACTAAGTACGGTAATCTCTTTGTGGCAGGTATATCTTTCACCATCATAAGCTGTAGTTACATAGAGCACTGTCTCGGCCACTGAAAACTTCCCTCAGACTATAATCATGTACTTGTCCAACAAATCATGAACTTTTAGGATGTATACCTAGTGAATTTTTGCCTGATGTTTGGTGTCCGTTTGCTAAGTAAGGAGAGAGATGATGAGAGTTTGTTATATGATCGAATGAAATTTTGTTATTTCTGTTAGGCTTTCAATTACAATGTAAAGGCCTTATAAAGGCTTGATTTAACCGAACAAATATAACCAACAATACATTGAACCACACTAAACCATTAATCTAATAGCCCCTCTCAAGATGGCGACGAGATTGTAATGAGTCACATCTTTCCCACAATAGAACGAAACTGTCCTAGTTGTAATTGTTTAGTAAAAATACTAGTAATTTAATTATTAATTGTGACATGTAACATCTTGATCAATCCATCATTAACTTTGTCTCAAACTTTATAATAATTAAACTTTAAATGTTTAGTTCGTTCATGGAAGACTGTATTATTAGCGATATGAATAGCTGCAGCTTAATCGTAGAAGAAAGCCATATTGAGGATGTGATGATGTTTTGGTTCAACTACTTGTTCTTCTAAGGAGTTTCATGACAAGAATGGTATGAAATGATTATCTTCTTACTATACAAAGAAGTGAATCTTAAATCTGGAACATTATCAAACTTTACACCATTCACATGAACTTCACATTTCTTCTCCACCACAAAAGGATGATCTAATATATTATTACACAAACATGTATCAACTATGACATTAATATAAGGTTTTAATATCATACTATTTGTGTTGAGTGCTCCATACAAAACGTAAAGATTAGCTATTTGTTCAGCTTAACAAATCATCAATCCCCTGATAGGATATTGTATCATACAAGAGTCTTGATCAAACATTACAAGACATCCCAAATCTTTGTTAGTTGACTTATACTTAGTAAGTTAAATTGGAAATCAGGTATGTATAGGACATTGGTTAACAAAGGATATTTATTTAGTCTAGTCTTACCAAATCCTTTGATGTTGATGTTTTGACATGTAGGAAGTGGTACTGATTTGTTTAAAGAATCAGACATACTCTCAAACAAGCTTCTATCACGAGATACATTATGTGTGACACCACTATCAACTATCCATGATGAAGAATTCAATGCATTAGCCGTGGCTCTTAAAACTCCAACAAAACCAATTGTAGAAGATGAGAAAGCCATTTTGGGTAATGCAGTAATATTTCCAGTTGATGTAGAAGCAAAGGTTGATTGACTCGGTTGAAGTTGTGAGTTAAAGTACTCAATGATACTCGGTATTTGATACTTTGAAAGAGTAGTCAGGATGGAAGAGTTGTCATCATTTTCTTTATAGTCAATAGCCAACTAAGCCATTACTGGTTTCACAGTGTTGGTATGTTTATCACCATAGGAAGGCTGGTTTCTCCATGTGCTTAAACCCTGATGGATACCCATGTAACATATAGAATTTTTCATTAGTATGCTCATTGTACCCGTAATGTGAGCATATTGGTCTTGAATGTTTTGAGTTATATGTTGCATTGAAACTTTCATTGTTTGCAACTTAAAATGCATTGGCATTCTTCATAGGAGCAATAGTTCTTTTAATGAAGTCTTTATCCAAGAGATTATAGACTTCTGATGAATTTGGAACATGCTTATTCATTATGATTTGGCTCATAGCATTCGAGTATGAATCATTGAGGCCGGCCAAGAAATTTAATGACTTTTGTATGCTCTGTCTTTGTAGCAGTAGCTCTGCAACAAACGCTTGTCTAACAAGTCTTCACGCAATCTGCTCCATCAAAATAATCCCAAAGAGTTTTAACTCTTGTATAATATGATGGAAGATCTGATGAA
This sequence comes from Moricandia moricandioides, assembly GCA_905132885.1. Taxonomy (NCBI): domain Eukaryota; kingdom Viridiplantae; phylum Streptophyta; class Magnoliopsida; order Brassicales; family Brassicaceae; genus Moricandia; species Moricandia moricandioides. Next base: position 45,534 of record CAJHQQ010002843.1, read on the forward strand.
CTTTGTTGGATATACCAGATTTTTTTGAGTAAACTAATACGATCTTGAAAAGTTTGTTAGATGAAATCAAGCTATCAAATCCTTCCATATCTTTGATGCGTCATTGAACCTTAATATGCTACCATAATTTGGCTTTGTAACAGATTTTAGACTCCAATATTTCACCATACTGTTACATCTCGACCATATTCTATAATGTGAATGCAATTCAGCAAGCCTAGGTAAAGAACCATCTACAAAGCAATCTTGTTCTTTCCATCTAACGAAATAGTCATCAAAATATTTCAAGTATTATTGTTAGATATGTAGAGTACCTCAAATATGAGAGATCTTTCTGGATTTTCACCGTATGTGTGATGAACCCCTGGAGAGGAGATCCTTTTGTCCCTGATTCTTTTGAAGGAAGATCTGATAGTTTTGAGAGAGATCTGGGTTGATTTTGATGATGATGGATGGATTGATTGGATGATCTTCAGAAATGATCTATGAACTGATCAGATCTTGTGTAGAGGTGTCTAAGATCAAGAGAATGAACTTTGTTTGTGATCAAAGACAAGTTTTGCTTGCAGAGAATGAACTCCTAGCAATCAGTGTTCATGGATGAACAAGGGATTCACAGATTTAGAGAGAATTTTTGATAAAAAGGTGAATGAATCTTATTCTGGTCGTCCATCCCTTTATATAGGAGTTACAAGTTGTAGAAATGAAAAGACAAAGTGTAGAAATCAAGAAATTTAGAAACTAGGAATGTAAACTTGATTTTGGACCAGAATAAGTGTTTTGTTGAATGTCTCTTTGCCTGACCACGACCTTGACTTTCTTGCTGACTCCCTCTTGGTATTCTTGGTGAGAATGGGCTTAAAATGGACTGAACAAAGGGCTGGTCGAATTTGGCTTGAAACAAACCCATAATGAATTTGTTATGAACTCTCCATGGGCTGCAATACTTCTTCTTGGGAAACTTGATCTAAAACACATCCAAATGGTTTCTTGGACTTGAAATTTGTGGCTGAATCATCAGAAAGAGATAATGGATCCTTAAATTTGGGTTTGAACTTCTTTTAGGCTGAGAGAAACAAATATGATCCATCTTCTTTTTTTGGGCCGAAAATCACTTGTCCAGCTAGGTCCATGGCAGCTTCAGTGTCACTCTCATTCAGCTCAGCTCGTCCTTGTGTAGTGTCACTCAGCTGGTTCAGCTCCAAGTTCAGATCATTCATCTCATTCAGCTCTAAGGTAGAGTCACTTAGCTCATCCAGCTCATTTAGCTCAATCACACTCACATCAGCTGGTGTTAGCTCAGTATGCTCGCTTTTCTTCCATCATGGTTTGTCCTTTGTTTGATGATCAGCTGGCTCGGCCATGGTTACATTAATGTGAGAAAGCATAGTGAGTATTGAATCCCTCAAAACTCAAGTGAATCTGAGGATGAGATAACATTCAGAAGTGAAAAATAACGAATCATAACTCGTGACAGTGGTTGACTCACCGATACTGTCACCGAAATAGGTGGATTGGAAGTGAATTCACTTGAATAGGATTTGACGAAAAGACTAGATGGATTGACAGATTTTGCAGTTGATCTACTGGTACGAGCTGTTAGACTTGTTGATTTACGAAGAACAACCATTTTTAATATGAAAATGTCACAAAGAAGATATCAAATGAGCTTGATGATGAAGAATTTATGAAATGAAAGCTTGAGATTGTGATTATTGAAATTGATTCAATGCTTTAATGCCAAGCTAGGTAAGTAACGAGAGAGAGGTTAAAAGAATTTGTTACATAATCAAAATAAGATTATGTTATTTTTGTTAAACTTCCAGTTAAAATATAAAGGTCTTTGTACAGGTTTCAGCTAGCCGAAACAAGATAACCGATAATACATTGAACCACACTAAACCATTACTCTAATAGTATCTGGGAGACATTGGTGAAAACAGCAACTCGTACCGTGTTATGTATGGGGCGATGCGAGTGTTATCTCCCAATATATAAAAGGGACTAAGGAAGTGTTTTGAAGCTGTCCATGTCAGCTTGAAAATCAGCCAATATAAACATAAGATTATGCCACATCATTTTTTGGGCCATCATAGTATCGATCGACACTCGCTCCTTATCCGCATGTGACAGTTGGAACAAAAATTTAGTCATCTGATTAGACTCACAACAAGAGTTGGATATCCTACTTTTGCATTCGAGTTCTAAGATGGTTTATCACTTATCCTTAGCATCTGTACATCATAATTCTATTGCCTGAAAGCCTAAATCTAGCTACTTTATCATATCGCTTACAACCAACAACTTAATTGTTAACTGCTATTTACTGCTTTATAATCTACTGCCTAACTTAATCTCAATATATCTAGTCTATTGTGTGCACACTCTCCCTATGGATTCGATCTCTAAGTATTACAATTGAATATATTGTTTGAAAGAGAAAGTTGTTCTAGGATAATTTGAGCAAATATCAAATTTGGCACCGTTATCTTCTAGGGTGTTACTTTTCGTTTTAGTTACTTAAAAACAAATTCTCTTTGTCTTTCAGGTGCATGCCCAGGAGTACCCGAAGCAACAAGGAAAAAATATCTTGTATTCTCAGATCATGTACATTTAGAACGCACGATCCGTAAAGAGAAGAGAACAACGTCGATCGACACCATCACATATTCGTCGATCGAGCTTTCTTGTGAGTGAGCAACGATCGACACCAACTTATCTTAGTCAATCTATACCAAACCGCGGGAAAACAACATGATTGCGACTCTTATACTAACGAGGGATGAGAATGTAGACATGCATGACCCCGAGGGTCATCTGCGTAATGCAGCAGGTCATAGAATTGATGATCAGGGGATGTAATTCCTGATCCAGAAGCAGCTGCTCTAGAAGCTGTTAATGCTGAGAATGCGGAGCCAATTCTCATGTTGTAGCTGATAAGAATGTCCAGGCTGCTCGACCCATAACGTTGGCTGATTACAACCGTTCGAATCAACCCTACGCCAACAAGTCTCTTATTCGTCCTCTTAGTTTATAGAGGCATGAATTCGAGCTGAAGCATCCATACTTTACACTTGTGGGACATACACCTTACTGTGGTCACCCACATGAGCATCCAATCGACCATCTTGAGCGGTTTGATGATCTATTTTCTATTATCAAAGCCAATGGAGTCTTTCAGGACCATCTTCTCTGTAAGCTCTTCAAGTACTCACTTGTTGGAAATGTTTTGTATTGGCTTAAGTAGTTACCACCAGGATCTCTTACATCCTAGAGTGACATCAAAAATGCTTTCATGCATAATTTCTTTGATAATGCGTGATCTGAAGACTTGAGTAAAAAAATTGCTACATTTACACAAAAGCCTGTAGAAACTTTCAGAAGCTCTTTGATCAGATTCAAGTCATATCAGAGAGACTATTTACACCATGGATTCAATGAGGTAAAACTACTTAGTACCTTCTTCAGAGGCATGGCTTTTTTTACCAGATGGCTTTAAAAACTACTAATGAGGGAAATTTCAAAACTAGTAATCGAGAAAAATCTGTGAGACTTATTGGGAACTTGGCATCTAGCAATAATACCAAGAACACTGATTTGGAAAGGAAGAAATCGTCAGCTAGCTTGGGCAAGGAGAAGATGGATGAATTTAAGGCCAAGTGTACAGTGTTCATAAGCTTCTTAAGAAGCAAGTGAGCTTTGCATAATATGTAGAGGTTGTTGATACCAGTAGTGATAAGGGCAATGAAGAGGATGTGAAATACATCAGTGACACTGGTAGAAGTATGGGAATCAAGATGGAAACAAAAAATTCTATGGCACTGGTCAAAGGAGTAATTACAACCAAAGTTTGCAGTATTAGAGACCCAAAAACAATACCATCAACAACATGAGCTATGAAAATTCTTCTTACCAGAACCCTCCACCAACAACTCAAGAAAGCAAGATAGAAATTATGATCGATCATGTTTTGGAGGGCCAACAGAAGCTGACAGTGGATTTCAATGAGAAGACAGATGTTGTATACACTAACCTGAATTACAAGTTCGAAGCTCTCACCACCAATGTGAAGAAATTGGAATCTTAAGTGGTTCAGACTAGTGAAGTTGTGAAGAGACAGGAGGCTCTGATTAAAGGAAAAGGAGAGGCTGGACAGAAGTACCACGTGAGTGCCATCATAGTGATTTATGGCAAGTGGTGAAGGAGGAGAAAATCCAAGAAGGAGACTTCTAAGTCAAAAGCTCCATGTCCTTTAGGAGTCTGCAATGGTGTCGACCGGCACTAACCGCTGAGCATTGAACGACACCCCAAACTGAATTCTTAGGATCTAGTCAAATGGCAAGCGTCAATCGACACACTACCGTTTTCGTCCATCGACACCCACCAGTTACTTAGCAATTTTGATCACCAAGTATTTATGTAAATCGATTGAATGCTTCAACACACTCATCTCATACATTAACAAAACCGGAAGTGGACACCAATCAACAACCCGAAGATGCATCAGAGCCTATGATTGTTGAGCCGTCTATGAAGAGACATATTTCTAAGAGAAAGAAGAAAAATGTTCCTAAGCATCTAACGAGAGAGGCTAATGAGAAAGAAATGGATAGATTCACCGATACGATGTTGAGGATCCTAGTGGACATGCCATTCGATGATGCTTATTAGGCCCACACACTCTGGATGTTTTTCAAAGAGAGAAAGAGATATAAGAGGACATCAAGCATATGTTTCATCAGATAAAAGAGAAGATGAAGCAGAGTATTACATTGAAGAAGAAATGTGACCCTGAGAAGTGTGTGGTTCCCTGCAAGATTGGAGATCACAGCTACCCTAATGTGTTCTGCGATACTGGTTTTTCATTCAATATTATGACCAGGGTGATGCTGAGCTGAGTATGAATATTGAACCTTCTAGTGCACCTTTGTGAATTACCCAAAGGTAAATTCAGGAGGGATTGTCAAAAACTTTTAGATACAAATCGACAATGCCTTAGTTCTAGTAGATTTTCATGTCATGGATATTCAGATAGACTGGAATTCTTCTCCATTACTTGGAAGACCTTCATGGCTGCTATAGGAATGTTTGCGACATAAAGACAAACCATTTGTATCTCTCACTCATCAGTGAGACTGATTTATGACCATTTACAAGTTGTCAAGGGAAAAAGCCATAAATTGAGATAGGAGCTCCACAATTTTTGGCAGTCTATTATTATGATTATGGCGCAGATTATGAAGATGACGGCGAGGTTTCGATTGACACCTAACCACCAGGATCAATCAACACTCATGCGACTCTAGACTATTGAGAGACTTTATTGATTGAAGTTGTCACTCCACCTAAAAGAAAAGTCAGTGTGCTACTAGTAGCACCAGATGAGTATGGAGTTTACAGAGATGTAGAGGGAAATGCACATTCTAAGGATGGAAGGATCATCAATATTTCAAAATAAGATACGAAAACAATACTTGAGATGACAGATAGTTGTGGAGGCTGTTATTTAAGTCTACCAGTGTATGATGAATGTTTTGAGATGTCTAGAATTTGTCCTACAACAGCTTATCTGCTAGAACATGAGGTTTAAAAAAGAGATCAAGTTTAGGAGATGATAGCTGACATTTATACATCTCAGGAGAAGATGTTTGATGAGTTCTACATAAAGATTGATGAAATCTACTACCCTCTCAACAACAACATTGGATGTTTAAGTAAGTGTATGGAAGAGCTACAACTGAAAGTGAGTTACACACATGAGATCATTCAGAGACAATAAGTAAGTGTATGGAAGAGCTACAACTGAAAGTGGATTACAACATGAGATCATTCAGAGAAAACAAGAGCACGAAACCAAAGGAGAAGAAGCCATCAAAAGCTTTGAGATGAGTAGAGAAGATGTTGATACTTATTTTCCAACAGGTGTTGTTCTATTACCTCCATGCTAGTAAAAAACCTCCAAAACCTCAAGCTAAATACAATAAACAAACGCTTCATGGGAGGTAACCCATTTAGTAAGTTCTAAATTAGTTTTTATTTTCATTTTCATTTTTATTGATTTTCGTATTTATTTTATTTCAGTTTAAAACAATTTCGAGGAGAGTGACTTCACCAAGCATTGACCGACACCTGATCGATGAAGCATCACAAGTATCGATTGACACTTTACTGTACAGATCGACACTCATACCAGTGAGCAGGTATACCATTTTTCCTTGTTTAATTTCATACTTATGAATTATTTCTCACCAATTTTGGACTGTATAACACTATGGACAATGTTGTTTAAGTCTAGGTAGGTATTACTGATATTTTGTTTTATTTTGAGTTTTAGATTTATGTATTTTTATTGAGTTCTAAAGAGTCAATAAGGCGATAATGATCTTTTCAATTTTTACTTATTATCTAGTTACTCTCTAGCATCATTCTTAAATTTACTGATTGCAATACTAGAAAGAAATACCAAAATGGATCACATGCCAGTAATATTCACACTTGCTGAGAATGTTTGAAGGAACCAAAGTTGACCTCCAACCTAATATACTTAATTTGCTTGTCTTGGAGTTTGGTATACACTAGATTGAATTCTTCCTACAAGTCTATAAGGTAAAAGTCTAAGTGTTTATGGTTCCCTTCTCTCTCTTCGAGATCTAGAAAAGAAAAGATTTTAGAAAATTCCTGCAAAATGTAGAGGGGTAGGAAAAATTTTCTGTGACCTCATTATTATAATTCAAAAAGAAATGATTACTCATTCTTGAAAGCGAGGGGTAGGAAAAATTCCTATGACCCCATTTTGCAGCTACATTTTGTTAAAATAAAAAAGAAGATGAATCGCAACAGCGTCACTGTTCATTTAAATTAAAAAAAAAGAGAAGAAAGGATTCACAGAAAAGAGAAAGAGGAAAGAAATGGATCAGAGAAGACTGCTTGTGTATTCAGAAACTTGCTTGAGTAAGAGTCTATGTGTCATTCATCAATACTCCCAAGGTAAAGCTTGAACCTTTTTATTGTAAGAATTGAGGTTCGTAGAGGGGTTTGTCTGACAGTATTAGCTAAGTTGTTGGCTAGATGGTTTTGGCTTCTAAGTTAGGGTAGAGTACATAAGGTACCTCTAAAGTAGGCATCGATTCGATGTGGTTGCAATATTTCAGAGGTGATAATATTAAGTTTAAAAATTGTGTGAGTCCCTGCGATTTCAAAACTCTTTCGGGACTGTTATATTCTTTGCTTCAGGAAAAGCAAAAAGATAAGTTTTGGTAATTAATATACTATGGATTTTACCAGTTTTCACCATAGTATATGTGTTTTTTAGAGTTTATTATAGGTGTTTGAAGTCTATTTTAGAGTGTTTATATGTCCAAGTATATTTTGGAGCAGTGTAAAGATAATGGAGTATTCTGGAGCTTAATGATGAGGAAAATTATAGTTGTTGAAAAATGAGAAGTAAGAGTCGAAATCAAGAAGTGTCGATCGACACAGACCCTTTGGTGTCGATTGATTCCACTCGCGTAGACATGCCGACTTAAATTCAAGACCAACTCAAGCCTAGAAATTCTACATATTTACAAGATTGTCCTTGGCTGACTTATACATATTATGTGTTTTGCCATTGTTTGGGCAACACATAACCTAGAAACCACCCACAAACTATTCCACCATTATTAAAAAAATTTAGTTATTTGTTTGGAGAGAAGATCAAGACTCCTTCAGAGATTTGTATTAGAACTCTAGTTACCTTACTCTATCTATCTAGGGATTCTATTCAGATTCTTGTTATACTTTGCTTAATCATATCTGAGTAGTTTTTTTCTTGTTAGATTTAGGGTTTTATTAGGTTTATATGGCTGAGATATAAAAATGCTAGGGTGATCTTTTAGGATCCTTCATCAGAATTGTACTTACTGCTTGTTTTACATGAGCTAACTAGAACCATGAACTTAGGATAATTGAGAACCGCAAAAGTGGGTTCAACTCCTCATATTAATTTTGCTGAGCTAGGTTGTTACGTGCATGAGAGAGTTATTCTAGAATAACTTAATGAACATATCAATTAGGAAGTTAATGCTTGCAAATGAAGCATCGACACTCATCCCATAGTATCAATCGACGCTCGTTCCTTGTTGACATGCGACAGCTAGAACAAAGATTTAGTTATCTATTTAGACTCACAGCGGGAGCTGGATATCTTACTTTTTCATTCGAGTTCTAGGAAGTTTTATCACACACCCTAAGTGTAACGCCCCGATCGTCCACGGCCAATGGGCTTCCAACGCCCGCTCACTCGGCCCGTGGGCCCCATCCCGTGCGATGGGCGGTACGTTACTTTTTTGTAGGCTTTAAAGTTTTATTTATTGTCCATGCAATCACTACATGACATTTCCTCTTGTTTTGGCCTCACTCACAAAGTATCGTAAATCACTTCCCGAAAGGTCACACATTCTTCCACTATTCTAGTGCAAGCACGCTTAACTTTGGAGTTCTAAACGGATGTGTGACGGAAAAGGTAAGCGCACTTTGGTGACATATGTAGCCAAATCAATTATCTTAAGCCTTTTCACAAATACCAGAAATTGGGATGTTACAATTCACCTCACTCACATATTGCAACGTCTTCGTTACGCACCACAACAGGTCTCGAGATGCCTCTTAGGTCAGAACCAAGATGACTAATTAGCTCTGATACAACTTGTAATGCCCCGGCCATCCACGGATAATGAACCTCCCACGCCCGCTCACTCAGTATGTGGGCCCGGACCCCATGCCATGCAACGGATGATGCGTTAATTTTACATTGGTTTAAAAGTTTTTTTTATTGTTTATGTAATCACTACATGAAACTCTTTATTAGTGTTCACAAGCCATTTTGGAGTTAATTCTATAGATTTTATAACCATTTCTTATTCAATGATTGATTCTAACTTATTTCTTAAAATTTAGTATTATTGGTCATTACAATTATAATATCTAAATTAAACGATTTCAAACTATATTGTTATTGGTTCTTAAATTCAAAAAAATTTCATTAGAAAAAATTACAATCTCTTGTTACTCAATTGGAGATTTGAATACAACAATTTAAATTTGGTGTTATTCATGTAGAATAGATTCTTTAAATTATTTGATTTGAAAATTGTTATAATGGATTTGAATGTAGTTTCATGAGTAAATTATATTAATCGAAATCCAACCTTTTATTCTACTATTTAAAAATCATTTCCTATTAATAAAAAATCAACAAGCACTATTATAAAAAAAATTATAGCAATCATCAATTTTCTAGAAAAAAGTCATTTGTCACAAAATAAGATTTTCATTAACTAATAAGTAATTTTTCAATTTACAAAAGGCCAATTCTCCTATATAGTCATTTCTAAGTTTATGTTCCAAAAATAGCCCCTCAAAGTTTCTATCTCAAAAATAGCTCCTTTGACTACAATACATAAAAATAAAAGTAAACATTCTCTCGCGACTGAAATCAAGAAAACAACGACGACGAAAATCTCGAAAACGACGACGAAATCACGGCGACGAAAAGCACATAGACGGCGACGAAATCATGGCGACGGTGACGAAATCACAGCGAAGGTGACGAAAACAAAGCAACAGCGACTAAATCACGGCTACGCTACACTATTTGAAGCTCTCTTTTCCGCCGAAGAATATCGGTAAACCTCCTCAATTTTTCGCCTCCATTTCCTCTTAAGGTCTTAGATTCGTCAAGCTTGTTTATTTAGTCAAAAATACAGATTATCAAATTGATATTTGAAAATGATAAGAAAGTGAAATTAGGGTTTTGAAATTGGTATTTGAAAATAAAATTAGGGTCACAAGCCTAACAAAGAGCAACATGTGAGATCGATGAGACTAATTTTCAATTTCAAAGACCAATTCTGAATGTAAGGAAAACATTTGTTAATTTTTAGGAAAGGGTTTCTAATTTTTTTGTTAATGACAAACTCTTTTTACACAGAAAAATAAACAATGAGAGACTCTTTCCCTATGAGATTGACACTTCCTCTCTTGAAATATAAATTTGGGTCAGAACCGCATCAGACAATTACAATTAACCAATTTTCAAATGTTGGTTACATCGAAATTGTCAAGGACCTTCTCAAAGCAGAAGAATTCCAGAGAATCAGGAACAATTTCATGGAGCCTCTTATAAAACTCAGTGAGAGGCATTTGCAGTTGTCTGGAAAAATAATTCATGCCTTGCTAACCAAAAGCTTATTGACAATAAAGGAGAACGAGTTACTCTTTCATTTTGGAGGCCAGCTTCTTAGATTCTCAATTCGACAATTCCATATGATGAATGGGTTGATATGTATTGAAGAAGAAGAAATACAACAGAACAGCACAGAGAACGACAACTGGAACTTCCTTGAAGACAGCCACAAACAAGAGGACGTAAAAACGCAGCTCGCTAGAACAAAAGAAAACTCTTATGATGAGAGATTTTGCGTGTCAATGCTACTGCTTATTGAGAGCATCCTGCTACAAAGGAATGCATACTACAAGTTCCCTCAGGAAAATATGAAGAAAGCAAAAAGTGTGGATTCTTTGTTGTCATATCCATGGGGAAAAGAAGCATACATGTTGCTGTTGAATTCAATTAAGAAAGCTGTAAAAGACAAACTTCAGAAAATCAGTTATGATTTGAAAGGATTCCCTTTGGCATTCCATCTTTGGATTCTAGAGTCGGTTCCTCTTCTACAATATCACTACAGTACGATCAATCCTATCCTAGAGATTCAAGAGGCCAGACTTATCTTCTTGTGTGATAAATACACAAGTACAATGACTCCAACTC
>CAJHQQ010002844.1:0-56323 GCA_905132885.1 Moricandia moricandioides
TTTTTGGCTCTAAAACGGTGAAAGTCTCATATATCAAGTAAAGTAGTTATATCTACTAACCCGGTTTGGTAATAAGTAGGATGCAAAACTGCAAAAGTAAGATCAATTCGGTTTCAATAAATCCGGCTTCAAGATCCTAAACCGAACCGAACTGTTAATTTCAAAAATAAATCATATGTGAACGAACAATAACGAGTCCGTATCTAATTTGACGTTTTCAATTTTCTATGTAAAATTTATTACTAATTAATGTTAGATGACCAATGATATTATACCTTCTATTTTATTATTGGTTGAATTGTGGTTAGGTAAACAATTAATGATGTTTTTGTTTAGGAAATGATAAAAAATTAAATGTTTCTTAATCTATGTGCATAATCCTAGAACTTCAAATATAAAAAAACGGAGGGAGTATTATATTATAAGCTTCTGTTTCCGCATGACGGACTTTTGTTTTCGCTTCAGCGATTATGTCTCTTATTTCGGCTTTATCCGAGCTTTTGTTTTTGTCGCGGAACTTTTATTTTGCTCTTTTGCTTCTTTTTCGTTGTCTTTAATTCTGAGGGTCTTGCTTCTTGTGTTACCAGCATCTCCAAGAGGCCTCGAACCCTCAAATTTTGAAGTTTTTTACTCTCCAAGAAACTTTCAAACCCTCAAAATACTATTTACTTTACATTTTAATCCTTATAAATTTATAATTCACATATATTTGTACTAACATTAATTTTCTTATCACTTTAATCCTTATAACTATATTTTACTTAAATATTCAAATATATCTTATATATATGTGTGTATTATTAATATATAAAATATATAAAAATGTTAAAACCAAAATATAATAAATAGAAATAATATTACTTAAAATATATTTATTATTTCACAGAAAATTATATTACATTGAAGAAATATTACAAATTAAAGATCAAAAGTAAGAGATTAAATATTTTACACTGAATATTACACACATATATGTTACACTATGGAAATAACAATAGTGAGTAATTTATATTTTATTTTATGAATTATAGTGGATTTTATATTATTATTATGCATTCTTGTGTTGTAATAAATTGTATTTATAAATATTGTGTTTCATATTTTTAATGTATATATATTATCTATCTTTATAAAGTTTAAAGACTATAATTAATTTATATTAAAGTTAAGAACTAAGATACAAATTACATAAAACTTCAAAGATAAATTTGAGGTTTCTTCTTGGAATATACCACTCTCAAATCTTCATTTTGAGGATTCTCCATCCTTAACATGAGGTTCTTTATAAAGGCTGAATTTTGTTCGGTAAGGCAGTGTTAGCTGTCCATCTAAAAAACTCTCTCTTCTGTAGAGAGATGAAGTTCTCTCTGCTTCCCTCTTACCAAATCATGAATCTTTCAAAGGGATATAGATTATAATATTTTGTTGTATTATATTATAAGCTTTTGTTTCCGCATGTCGGACTTTTGTTTTCGCTTCGGCTATTATGTCTTCGATTTCGGCTTCGTCCGAGCTTTCTTTCTGTCGTGGAACTTTTGTTGTGCTCTTTTGCTTCTTTTTCATTGTCCTTAATTTTTATATCGTTTGATTTTGAGGGTCCTGCTTCCTGTGTTAGTTATGCTCAAATTCTTGATCTATAAATGTTTTAATTTCTGTTTCTCTGAGTCTAAACTCTGTGGTTTAGGATTTGCTTTGGTGATCTGTGCAAAATCAGAAGAGTTGTCTTTTATAAGGCGGTATTTCAACACAAGTTTTGTAACATGAACTAAAGTTTTCCTCTGGATCTCAATTCTAATTAGTTGAAGAAAATTCCTTTTAGATCGACGGCGACAAGGTGAAGGAGAGGCAAGTAAGCGGAATTAAGCGAAAATGAGACTAGAGAAGACGGTGGCCAACATGGATTTCGGCGAAGCTCTCTCCTCTCGTTTCAGAAGAAATGAAGCCACGTAGAAAACACGTGTTCATCATACAATTATGCTAAATTTTTGCGATGAGTTTCATTGGGCTTTAATGTTATGTCATCTATATTATTAAAGGGTCCCATTATTAAAACTGAAGTATCTTTTAGTAATGTTTGGAAACACGAATAACAATATAAATGAAAATTGTTTGGATACATGGATAGCAATATAAAAAATATTTTATTTTATTTACAAACTTAGCTTTTACATTTACAATAAATTAATTATTTTTTTATATTTTTTTTATTTAAAGTTTTGCTCTTGCATATAAAATAAATTTAAATTAAATAATTACAATTCTCAAGTTTATTTAATCAAATCGATATTTATATATTGACCATTAAAAATTTTAGTATGTTGTTTCATTTCAAAATAAATTAACAAAAAACAACAAGTTAATATATGATAATATAATTACATCAAATTGCATCAAGTTATACATTTTAATATAATATTATGTACAAATAAAAAAAATATTATCAACATCTATATTATAATATAATATTTTACTCTACATGTAAATTACAAAACATAAAAAATATACAAAATATTTTTTATAAAACCAGAAATTTATAAGTTACGTTGAACACAAGTTAAATCAAACATCCGCGCATGGGCGCAGATCAAATTCTAGTAAAATTTTAAGCTTGATCTGTGCTTGTAATATTGGCTTTCAAACCTTTTAATGAAATACAATAAGTTGACCCTGCAGACATTAATATGATATTTATTTTTGATAAATATAGTTTTATGATTTAATATTTGTGACATTTTGAACATTATTTAATTTTTATTCGATTCCAATAGACCATATATTTATTCAATAAATGATTTATGAATAATAATAATTAATATTCATACATTTGTATCAGATTTACTAGTTACCCAAAGGTATTTTTATTCTTATTCTTATTCATGACATGCAATGAATCCAAGTTACACTAACATCTTATTGATCAATGGAATGTGTAATGTCGAGTACATAAGTGCCTTTTATATATAGAGACTTATGATTAGATAACTACAACATATATAAAGATAAACACTAATAAGGATAAGGATAAACACTAATCCCATTAGGATAAGTCTTTTGGTGCACAAGGATTCCATCATTAAGATGTTCAATTTGGTGCACAAGGATTCCATCATTAAGATGTTCAATTTGCAGTCCCAGGCAAAACTTGGTCTTCCCCAAGTCTTTCATCTTAAATTCTCGTTTGAGGTAAGAAACTGCTGAGGCAATTTCATCGGCCGTTCCAAGTATGTTGAGATCATCGACATACACTGCTATGATCACATAGCCTCGGCTCGATTTCTTATATGAATATACATGGGCTTACTTGATCATTCTTGTAACCCTCTTTCAGTAAGTATTCACTTAACCGATTGTACCACATCCGACCTGACTGCTTCAAGCCGTACAAAGCTTTGTTTAATTTAATGCAATGCTGTTCACGAGAACCTTTAGCATGCTTTGGTATTTCGATACCATCAGGTATTTTCATGTATATTTCATTATCCAGTGGACCATATAGATATGCGGTTACTACATCCATTAACCGTAAATCGAGATTTTCTCATATGGCCAGACCAATCAGGAATCGGAATGTCGTTGCATCCACCACTAGAGAATAAGTCTCCTCATAATCGATTCCAGGTCTCTGTGAGAATCGTTGTGCAACGAGTCGGGCTTTATACCTCACGACTTCACCGTTTTCATTTCTTTTCCTCACAAAGACCCATTTGTATCCCACTGGCTTTATAGCATCTGGTATTCGTAAAATAGGACCGAACACCCCTCTCTTCTTAAAAAAGTTTAACTCCACGTTGATTGCTTCTTTCCATTTAAGCCAATCCTTTCTTCTCATACATTCGTGTATGGACGTGGGTTCTAGATCCTCATCATCATGCGTGATGATCTCAAGTGCTACATTATGTGCGAATATATCATTCATGTCGACATGCTTTATGTTCCATTGTTTACCAGACATGGTGTAATTAGTTGAGATCTCTTCATTGTCCGGAGGTTCAGTACCCTGAGCCTTGGCGTCCCAAGTCCCATTAGGTACCTCTGCACTCGTACCAATGCTCATGTCTGCGGATTCTGGTTCGTCTGGAATGAGTCCAGACGTTGGTTTCTCCATGTCCCGGAGCCGCGGGACGGATGGTTCGACCACATCGACCAGATCCTTGTGCCCCTCGCCCACGGTTTGTTTTGCACTTTTCTTAGTCACGCGGGGGGTCTTATCTTTGGAACCAATTGGTCTTCCACGCTTGAGGCGTGTCCTAGACTCAGTAGCCACTTGGTTATGTCCTTTCTGGACGTCCAGTCTTATTGGTGCATTAGCAGCTGGAATGTAAGACTTAGTCATTCTATTTGGGTCGGTAAAGGAATCAAGCATTTTATTAGCTAGCTCTTGAAGATGTATAATCTTCTGAACCTCAAGATCACATGCTTGAGTTCGAGGATCCTGCCATATAATGGATGTATTATTCCATGTGATTTCTTTCACCAGTCTGCTATTGTCTCCCCCTAATGTCGGATACTCAGATTCCATAAAGTGGCAATCTGCATACCTGATCTTAAATAAATCACCCGTGGTTGGCTCAAGGTATTTTATGATCGAGGGAGATTCATATCCGACATATATTCTCATCCTCCTTTGAGCTCCCATCTTAGTTCTTTGTGGTGGAGCAATTGGATAGTAAACGGCACATCCAAATGTCTTTAGATGGGAGATGTCTGGCTCTCGACCCGTTAAGAGCTGGGATGGCGAATATCTATGCTCATGGGACGGTCTGATGCGTATCAACTCAGCAGCGTGTAAGACTGCGTGACCCCAAGTTGTGGTCGGTAAGTTACTTTTCATGAGTAAAGGTCTAGCAATCATTTGGATCCTTTTAATAAAAGATTCGGCTAGACCATTCTGTGTATGGACATGTGCCACGGAGTGTTCAACTGTCACCCCCATGGACATACAATACTCATAAAAGGCTTGGGAAGTGAATTCACCAGCATTGTCAAGACGTATCGTTTTTAAAGGAAAGTCTGGAAAGTGTGCTCGCAACCTGATGAGTTGGGCAAGTAGTCTGGCTAAGGCCAAATTTCGTGTGGATAATAGGCACACGTGTGACCATCTTGTGGACGCATCAATGAGTACCATGAAGTACCTAAATGTTCCAATATGTGGATTGATTGGTCCACAGATGTCACCTTGAATCCTTTCCAGAAAACCGATTGTTTCCTTTGACACCTTGACTGGTGATGGTCTGACCTGAAGCTTTCCTTGCGCACATGAGGTGCAAGCATGGTTTTTTAGGGATAACCCGTCTCCCCCTCAGGTCATGACCGATTGAGTTTGTAATGAGTCTACGCATCATCCCCGTTCCAGGGTGCCCAAGGCGGTCGTGCCACAAGTTGAAATTCTGTTTGATTTCTTTGCTTATAGTAGCATTGGCTTCGACCGCACTGATCTTGGCATAGTAAAGACCAGTGGCCATAGCTGGTATCGTTTCCAAGACCTTTTTCCGGTCATGGTCGAGTTCGAATATGTTCAAGAACTCTTTGGCTCTTTCTCCAGTTGTCTCAATGTGTAAGCCATTCTTGCGAATGTCTTTGAAGATTAAAAGGCTTCTCATTGAATCAGGAGAGTATAATGCTTCATCTATTTCTAGATGTGTTCCGTTTGGCAACGAGACATAAGCTGGGCCGTGGCCCTTAATAAGTGACGATACCCTGGCTATTGTGTTGACATTGGCATCTTTCAACGTTAGATCAACAAAGTATGCCCTATCCTTCAGGATAGTGTGGCTTGATCCACTGTCAACCACAAGTGTTTCCATACTTCCTTTCATTCTAAACAATTTAAAATATAATCTAAATCATGCATATATTATAAATGAAAGGAATAACAAGGTTTCATAGAATAAAACAACTTTTTAAAAAAATATCGAGCCTAAACACCAAAACATCACACGATTTATTACTTCAACATATCTGAAGTTTCATGATCCATAGGATCGTCTTTGCCTTGATCAGAATTGTGATCTTTAGGATCATATATGTTGTCGTGATCATAGTCACCCTCATCATCCTGATACATCATATTAGCCTCGACATTCTTGCCTTTTAAACTCTCTTGATAGAGACGAACCAGATGCTTAGGTGTACGGCAAGTCTTTGCCCAATGGTTATCCATTCCGCATCTGTGGCAAGGCGAAGACTTAGGATTCTGAATCCTTGAAGATATCCCAGAGCTTTTGCCTTTGCCGTGTCCATGAGTGGACCGGTCCGGACGATCATAAGGGGTTTGACGCCCTTTGTTTTGGCTACCACGTCCACGTCCTCGTGTTTGACCTCTACGGTCGCGTTCTCGTCCACGTGAGAAACTGCGATCCTTTCGGTCATAATGGACATGTTTTTGCCTCTGTATCATCCTTAGGCTCGGCATTATGTGCCTCTGGGATCGGCTTAGTACCCGGGGGTCTAAGCTCACTGTTCTTCAGAGCTCATTGTTCTGTTCAGCAAGCAACAGACAGTGAATGAGTTCACTATAGGTCTTAAAACCTTTCTGTCTATACTGTTGCTGGAGCAACACGTTGCTTGAGGACATTGTCTGGAATGTCTTTTCAAGGAGCTGCGCATCAGTAACAATCTCGCCACATAGCCTCAGTTGTGAGACTATTCGAAACAAGGCTGAGTTGTACTCGTTCACGGACTTGTAGTCCTGAATCCTAAGGTGTACCCACTCATAGGTCGCCGCCGGATGAACCAGGGTCCTTTGGTGGTCATACCTCATTTTAAATTCTTTCCATAGTTCGTATGGATCATTCACCGTGAGATACTGAGATTTCAAGCTCTCCTCTATATGATGTCGGATGTGCATCAGGGCTTTTGAGTTTTCTCTGCTACTGGCTTCCTTGTCTTCAACGATACAGTGCTCTAGGCCTTTGGCTCCAAGAGATATCTCAATGTCTAGTGCCCACTGGAGGTAATTGTCTCCCTTGACACTGAGGGGTGCAAAGTCCAGATTCGTGATGTTTGGCATCTGAAAATGAGTTTCAGATCGTTTAGGACTTATCATATACCACATCTCTTGTCCATGTAAAATCGTATTGAAAATCGTTTGAAAACCGATTGGACAAGCACACGGTTAGGTTGTACGTACTGGTACGCTCCATCGACCCATGTGGTTCGTGGTCTGTCCGTTGATACGGGTCATCGACCATCCGCGATCTAAACGTACATGGTACGCATCATCGATCGTCACAGATCATGGTCTAGCCGTACCTGAGGGTAGGCATCATCGACCGTAATTGACCTTGGTCTATCCGCATGGTGCGGGTGATCATGGTATGACCGCGGTTCGTGGTTCGTACGGATCACTGCGGGTTCGTACTGAGTGGTACGTGATCGGTCGTATCGCATGGTACGTACCGTCCGTCATCCGCGTTCGTGGTCCGTCTGTACCGCATGGTATGTACCATCCGCGGTTCATGCCTCATTCGCGGGTCGTGGTTCGTTTGGGTTTACCCCGGGTATGTACCTTATGGTACGTGACTGGCCAAGCCTGTCTTTCATCCGCGTTCGTACCCGTCTGTACTGTACGGTACGCCCCACTGACCGTTCGCGGTTCATGGTCTAGCATCTTCGACCAAGGGTCTAGCATCATCGACCAGGGTGTCTAACATCATCGACCATTAGGTCTAGTATCATTGACCAAAGTATAAAACAAACTTTCTATAATTAATCTAGGGGTTTTAGGTTTAGACCTAGAAATTTTATAAATTTGGAAAGTTTCCATTTTTAGAAAGTTTCCTTTTCTGGAATATTTCCTTTTCTGGAATATTTCCATTTCTGGAAAGTTTCCATTTTTGGAAAGTTTGAGTTTTAGGTAAGTTTAGGTATTTTAAGGTAAGTTTCCATTTTAGGAAAGTTTCCATTTCTGGAAGTTTCCATTTTGGGAAAGTTTCTAATTTTGGTAAGTTCGGGTAATTTCAGGTAAGTTTCTATTTTAGGAAAGTTTCCTTTTCTGATTAGGTTTTCCTTTTATAATTAGGTTTTCCTTTTCAGAATAAGTTTCCTTATTTGAATTAGTTTAGGTTTCCTTTTTGGATTAGGGTTTCCTATTTAGATTAGGTTTCCTATTTAGAATTGATCTAGGTTTTCCTTTTCTATTAGGGTTTTAGGTGTTTTCGATTTTCAGCCGTCAAGCAATGAATCTAGCAACCTAAAGCTTATTGTCTATGGCGAGAAAACAAAAAACCAAACCGATGCAATTCTAGCAACAACCCTAGGCACAAATCGATTAACCTCAACATGAATTAGATGACATACCTTATTCCTTGATCGATTTTCTCCTTGGGTTTCCTTTTGGGAACCTTAAACAATCAATCAAAATAAGATACAGGAAGTTAGTTCTTAGATTTAAACAAAGAACAATCGAATGGATCTAAGAGGGAAAGAGGATCGCCGATTTGGTTCCGGATGGAGAGGAGGATCGGCGATGGGGTTCCGGTTGGAGTAGGGTTGAGCAGGCTGGTTTGTGCTTCGGATTAGGACTCGAGCTTGTTGGTTTCAGAGCAGGATCGTGCTGATAACGTGTTGTGAATCTTGTGTCCTAACTAGAGGTTACTCGCCAAGAACTAGACTAGAGAGATAGATAGATCGACTAGGGTTTATGAGTCTAAGACTTTGTATTGCTTTTGTATAGAATGTATTGTGTTGTTATTGAATCATAAGCATAAAGGGTACATATATATATGAGTGTCTTGGCCGACATTCCCCATCACATACTCGATGTGGGACATGTAAATAAGGCCCAATAATCGGTTGGTCTAAGTCCTAAGTGGGCTGACCCATCTAAGTAACATATGGGCCAAATGGTCGATATAGATGAACCCACTTATGTGCATTCCCGAAACCATCCGTTTCACAACATTTATCTTTATCTATGTTGTAGTTATCTATTCATAAGTCCCTATATATAAATGACACCTATGTACTCAACATTACACATTCCATTGATCAATAAGATAGACAATTCCCCCATACATTCTTAACATATAGTGTATTTACCTTTCTCTCTGGTCTTTTTGATCCATTCCATAGCACAAGAACTATCACCAACTTCAACCACATCTTTTATTACATTGGACATCCCTTGAGAACCTCAAGAAGACAAACAAAAAGGGTTTACATAAGTATAAGCGTTTACCCAAATGATCAAAAGTGGTGAATGTATTTTTACCTCCTTTCTTCTTTGGACTTGTCACTTTTCGTTTGACATGAGTGGCTGTGTCTTCACTATCTGGAACATAAGAACTGTCACTGCTCGACTCCTCTTCCAAATCCAAGCGACCAAACTCTTCAGCATAATCACTATCAGAACTCTCCACAACTTTCTTTTTCTTCTTTCCTGGAAGAATCTCAATGTCTATTATAAAGCAATGACATAAACACAACTCAAGCGCGATTTAAAGAGGTAACAGTCAATGAGCTAAACCTTTGTTCTTGGACTCAGAACCAGTGTCTGTCTCTTTGTCTTCACTGTTTAGAGAACGTCCACTGCCCTCTATTCCATCAGATTCCTCCTTAACCTCTTTCGACTTTCCTGGTCAAGAGACCAAACATTTTGTTTGTCTTATATAACACAATCACATCAAACCAACTAATGAATGAAACAAAAGCTAACAAATTGGTGTCAAACCTTTGTTCTTGCTTCTCAGGACTGCATTGGCCATTTTAGATTCAGAAGAACTGTCTGTGTCTTTGCTGTTGCTGAGAGAATAAGCACTCTCTTCATCAGAATCATCCACAGCTTCCACTTTTGCCTTTCCTGGGAAAGAAAACTCAACAGACAAAAACAAGTCTATATAAGCAAAAACCACACAAAAAATGTCCTGAGTAACGGATGCAAGAAGGATCTAACCTTTGTCATGGCTTCTTTGAACTGTATTGGCCATCTTGGACTCATCACTAGTATCTGTGTCATTGCTGCTTAGAGCATGAATACTGTCTTCTTCTTGGTCATCCTCAACTTCAGCCACTGCTCTAGTCTCTTTACATCCATCAAGGCCATAGATGCTGACCTCGAAAATGTTGTCTCCGTTATACACGAAGGTCATAAAGTCTCCATCGACAAGAGCATTATCCTTAACGAACTTGGGCCACCCTTGTTCAAAGTACACTTCCTCTTCCTCTGGCTTCAGCGTCATGGATACCTTCCAAACGCACCCACCAGTGCCTTGGAGGATGGCTGTCTTGGGCAAATGACGTGGAAGTTCATCGTAGTAGGAGATGGGGATAAGCTGCACCAAAAATGTTTAGCACAAACTGTTAACTTGAAGGCCAAGACTCAAGAGATGAAGCAACGAGTATCCAACTAAGAAAGAAAGAAAGAAACTATAAGAGGATTTGACATCTTGTAAGCGCATAGGAATAGTTAGAAGAATGAACACTTATATAGGGCTAAAACATCTGTATAAAGTTATGAACATATACTCTCATCAATTAACAAAAACAAATCTCTGAGTAAATCAACTAGTGAAAATTTCATAAATGAAACTGATTGTCATGTAAAGGTAGAGACTTTACATTCCATCTCAAGGAGAAACCTCTCTCTACCACCCAAAAACAGAGGAAGGAAGCAAAAAGGGATGAAACAGAGCAAAACCCAAAGGAAGATATCATCTATACGAAAGCGACATGCTTTGCAGTTTAAGAAGAGATCCATGCCCTAAACGATACTAAAGCTAAGGGAGATAAAAAAAGTATGTTTACCATAGAGTCTGAGCTAAAATGGGAGATGAACACTTTGAAGAAACGAGGAAGAGTATGAGTGGAAGCCATTGCAAGAGTATGTTTGAAGTGTGAGAGAGTGAGAAACAGATTGTAAAATAGGGGACAGAGGGAGCAGAAAATGTGTGAAGGAGAGACAAAAAAAAACACTTGGGTCAAAAGCAAAGTACTTTGGATCTCTTCTCGTCATTGATTCCATATTGTTATAACTGAAACGTACATCCACCTCTGCTATGCGATGATGTTTCAGAACAAACGAACGATTTAAAAAGTGAAAAAAGGACGGTTCAGGCTTCTGTTTTGACTCTTGACTTTAGTACGCAAAGGACAGAGTCACACACATTATTGTTCGTTCACACCGAATAAACCGAACACTATCTGAATTAATCCCTAAAATACATTTGATAGTAAACATAAATAAAATCACCAAACCCAAAATTTATAAAAGCTGAATTTTGTTCGGTAAGGGAGTGTTAGCTGTCCATCTAAAAACCTCTCTCTTCTTTAGAGAGAGGAAGTTCTCCTTGCTTCCCTCTTACCAAATCATGAATCTTTCAAAGGGATATAGATTATAATCTTTTGTTGTATTATATTATAAGCTTCTGTTTCTGCATGACGGACTTTTGTTTTCGCTTCGGCGATTATGCCTCTTATTTCGGCTTTGTCCGAGCTTTTGTTTCTGTCGCGGAACTTTTATTTTGCTCTTTTGCTTCTTTTTCATTGTCTTTAATTTTGAGGGTCTTGCTTCTTGTGTTACGAGCATCTCCACGAGGCCCTCAAACCCTCAAATTTTGAAGTTTTTTACTTTCCAAGAAACCTTCAAACCCTCAAAATACTATTTACTTTACATTTTAATCCTTATAAATTTATAATTCAAATATATTTGTACTAACATTAATTTTCTTATCACTTTAATCCTTATAATTATATTTTACTTAAATATTCAAATATATTTTACATATATATATATATATATGTGTATTATTAATATATAAAAATGTTAAAACCAAAATATAATAAATAGAAATAATATTACTTAAAAGATATTTATTATTTCACAGAAAATTATATTACATTGAAGAAATATTACAAATTAAAGATCAAAAGTAAGAGATTAAATATTTTACACTGAATATTACACACATATATATTACACTATGGAAATAACAATAGTGAATAATTTATATTTTATTTTATGAATTATAGTGAATTTTATATTATTACTATGCATTCTTGTGTTGTAATAAATTGTATTTATAAATATTGTGTTTTATATTTTTAATGTATATATATTATCTATCTTTATAAAGTTTAAAGACTATAATTAATTTATATTAAAGTTAAGAACTAAGATACAAATTACATAAAACTTCAAAGATAAATTTGAGGTTTCTTTTTAAAGCATACCACTCTCAAATTTTCATTTTGAGGATTTTCCACCCTTAAAATGAGGTTCCTTCTTGGAGATGCTCTTAGTTATGCTCAAATTCTTGATCTATAAACTAATCTCTGTTTCTCTTAGTCTAAACAAAGTATCCTTGAAAATCAAGTATCTGTGGTTTTGGATTTGCTTTGGTGATCTGTGCAAAATCAGAAGAGTTGGAGTTGTCTTTTATAAGGCAGTGTTTCAACACAAGTTTTGTAACATTAACTAAAGTTTTCCTCTGGATCTCACTTCTAATTAGCTGAAGAAAAGTCCTTTTAGATCGACGGCGACAAGGGGAAGAAGAGGCAACCAAGCAGAATCAAGCGAAAACCAGACTAGAGATGATGGTGGCGGACATGTATTTCGGCGAAGCTCTCTCCCCTCGTTTCAAGAAGAAATGAAGCCACGTAGAAAATACGTGTTCATCATGCAATTATGCTAAATTTTTTTTTTTTTTGCAATGAGCTTCATTGGGCTTTAATGTTATGTTATAAAATTTTAAGCTTGATCCATGCTTGTAATATTGGCTTTCAAACCTTTTAATGAAATACAAGAAGTTGAAAAAAAAAGAACCCTTTGGGATTGAAATATTACTAGTTGGACCCTGCGGATATTAATATAATGTTTATTTTTGATAAATATGGTTTTAGGATTTAATATTGTGGTATTCTAAACATTATTTAATTTCCATTCAACCCCAAGAGATCATGTATTTATTCAATAAATGATTTATGAGTAATAATAATTAGTATTCATACATTTGTATCAGAATTATTAGTTATCCATTTAGTTACATTTCTATGATTTCTCAATAAAAAAACTATTTCTGTTATTCTATATTATGTGTGTTTGTTATACATCTTTTATAGCACCTAATATCCCAAAAAATATGATATCACAATTTATGAAAAGTTATATTATGTATATATATATATCATATATATGTATTAGTACAAAGTTAATTAATCTGATATAACAAAGCCAAAGTTACTTGTACAATATGCAAAAGAAAATTTAAAATTTTTCTTAAAATTGTATTTTAAAAATGTTTTAAATAGTTTTATCCATTTTTAAAATCAATATAGTGCATTTTAGGTTTGTTGATGGAAAAGTAATATCAAATTATTATTATATCTAAATTAGTTTAACATTTAACTTTAAAATTAAATAAAATATACACATTTTTGTATATACTTATCGATACAATATGTAACTAAAGAAATTACTAATTTTATTTTATTTTTAATTATCTATTAACATAGGGGGATTTGCTAAAAACAACCTAAAATTTTAATCTAAACCTAAAAGTGTACCCCAATTTCAATCAAATGCAAAACCAACCTACAAGGGTGATAAAAGTATTATTTAACCCTTATGACTAAACAAAAAACAGAAGTGTATTTTACGTTTCTATCCTTTGTTAGTCTACACGTAACAGAAAGA
The DNA here is from genome assembly GCA_905132885.1 of Moricandia moricandioides. Lineage (NCBI taxonomy): Eukaryota > Viridiplantae > Streptophyta > Magnoliopsida > Brassicales > Brassicaceae > Moricandia > Moricandia moricandioides. The sequence goes on from CAJHQQ010002844.1 coordinate 13,631, forward strand.
AGTCTACATAAATGTAGACCTCGTACGAAGTCTATTCACTCGGTAGACTTGTTATATGGTCTACATCATAATTTTATCTAATAATTTAATTTTAAAAATGTATAAAAATAATTGTTGTAATATTTTTAACTAATCATTAATATAATGGATAATATGAAGTAAAAAAATTAAAATTTTATATAATTAAACACTTTTAAGGAACATTTAGGGTTTGAGATTTTTGGTTAAGGGGTTCGTAGACATATTATAAAGTCTACATATATGTAGACTTTTTTTCAGTCTACACACAATTTAACCTAACCGGATTCAACCAATATAATTTGATGATCAAATAAAACATTTACGGTTTGAGATTTGTGGTTAAGGGGTTCGTAGACATATTATAAAGTCTACATATATGTAGACCTTTTTTTCAGTCTACACACAATTTAACCTAACCGGATTTAACCAATATAATTTGATGATCAAATAAAACATTTACGGTTTGAGATTTGTGGTTAAGGGGTTCGTAGACATATTATAAAGTCTACATACATGTAGACCTTTTTTTCAGTCTACACACAATTTAACCTAACCGAATTTAACCAATATAATTTGATGATCAAATAAAACATTTACGGTTTGAGATTTGTGGTTAAGGGGTTCGTAGACATATTATAAAGTCTACATATATGTAGACCTTTTTTCAGTCTACACACAATTTAACCTAGTATATAAATACGATTTCTCAAGCTTTTCAGGTAAAAAAAAAACTAATCTTCGCCGTATCTCTCTCTAGGCGATTTCCGGCGAACTCGATCCACGCAGTTCCCATCCACTTCGTCTATGTCTCCTCCATTGCTCTGGTAAGTTAAATGTCTCTTTTTACCTCTCTGTTGATAAAAAGTGACCACCTTTACCTTTTTCTCTTTTCAGATCTGAGCCGGCGACTTCTAAGGAACAGTGCTTCTCGTCCAAATCTCTGTTTCCAGTCAGTATCAGGGCTTCTACTTCATCTCTCTGTCCTAACCAGCAAGGGACTGTGCTTCATCTTTCCAACGTACGTCTCTGTGTCATCTCTATCTCTTGTTTAACTAATAACCTAACAAGCTCATCTTTGTTTACTAACCTTTTAGTTTCTTTTGATTCAGATCTGAGTCGGTCAGTCTTAGATCCATTTCTCTAACGAGCATTGCATCCTCTCTAATCTATTTCTCTGCTTCCGGTGAGTCTCCTTCATTTTGAAGTGTAGTATGAAGTTTCAAATTTGTAGACTGAAATTTTGAATTTGTAGACTGATATTTTGAATTTGTAGACTGATATTTTGAATTTTGTAAACTAATATTTTGAATTTGTAGACTTCTCATGTAAACTGATGTTTTGAATTTGTCGTACACTGATGTTTGAATTTATAGGCTTCTCGTGTAGGCTTTATTTTAAATTGTAGACTTCTCGTGTAGAATGCACTTATATAATTCTTTGTTTGTGTCTTCTTGGTGCATGTAACAAAATGGATAAACCTGATTTCCTATCGAGGTTGTATATTCTAGGGAGGAGCTCAAGAACTGTGAGTAACAGACAGTTGTATCAGGCTTTTGTACCAGACATATGGTTGTAACAAACTTATGTAATTTGCTTGCTACAGACTGAAGTATTAGTCTTCTTTTACAGAAGACTTTTATAGAAGTCTGGTACTCGACTATATATCAAAATATCATCATTTGTATCAGTATAGTACTCTTCTTTCAGAGATTTTAATGCATTTTTGACCAAAATTACAATTCCAATACAATCCAGAGATTTACATATTAGTCTTTCTTTATAAGAGACTTAAAAAGAAGTCTACTTTTTGTTCAAGAAGACTAACATGTTGGTCTGCACGACAGAAAGTAACATTAGAACTCAAAGTAATAGAAAAATTAAGACCTACGATTTCAACAAAAGTTCATCAAATAAGACAACATCCAAAGTGACAATACAACTGATAAGTTAAATACATAAGACATAAGACAACATCCAAAGCAATAAGACACCATCCAAAGCAATAATACAATTGATCAATTCAACACATAAGAGATAATACATAAGACAACATCCAAAGCAGTAAGACAACACTGGTTTAACTTAGACAGTTTGGACGTGACCTGGTTGTTTGCACTGTGACAATTAATGTAGACTTACTAATATGTCTACAATTGTTTCCTAGCAATATAGCAAAATCAAAAGTATTATACTTTCATAATTACAATAGTTTTTCTATCCAAAATCACTCAAACCCATTAGGATTAACTACTACACACTTTCAAACGAAAAAATTGTGAAAACATTTAATTTATAGTACACAAATTAACTTTTAATGTAAATTTCGAAATAGACTCCATGTTCAGTCTACAACGCTGTAGACTTTCTTTTCAGTTTACATCCGTAGACGGTCAGATAGGTCTACTTTTTGGGTTAGTTTTTGCAATTGACCATTTTACGGGTTACTTTTTATAGTTGAAAAAAAGTTGTGATTTTATTTAAGCAGACTTCATTTTCAGTCTACAACTTCAAAAAGGTTAGTTTTCGCTATTGACCAGAATTTTCCAGGATTTGACTTTTAGAGGTAGACTAAATATACAGTCTACATGTTTTAATTTTTTTGAATGAGGTTAGTTTTGCAATTGACTATGTTTGACTTTTTAGGGGGTAGACTGAAATGAACGTCTACAGATTTGTAGACTTCGAAAGAAGTCTACTCTCAAATCCGACGAGTCAGTTTTGCATTTGACCAAAATAAAAAAATAGACTTCACGGGTAGTCTACATTTTTTTTTCGGGAAGAGAAGACTGCATATGAAGTCTACATATTAAAAAATATATAAATATTTTTAAAAAGTTTTAGTCAAACACAAAACTAACCTTTTCAACGCAGTCAAAATTTTGGTCATATGCAAAACTGACCTCTTCGTAGACTTATGTTGAAGTCTACGCTTCGTAGACTTATGTTGAAGTCTACTTATGAAAAGTCAAAAGTTCATTCAAATGCAAAACTAACCTCTTTTGCGTAGTCGTCTTTGTAGGTCTACGTACTTTTTTGTTTTTGTTGTCAAAGGTTAAGATGTAGACTGTCAGGGAAGGCTACGTTACAAAAAAAAATCCGTTTAGTCAATTGCAAAACTGACATGTGCGTTTAGGGGTGGGCACTTTACTCGATACCCGAAGCCGCACCCGAACCCGATCCGAAAAACCCGAACCAAAATTCGAACCGAAGTAGTAAAATACCTGAATGGATATTGAATTAGGTGAGATTGGATATCCGAACCCGAACGGGAATATCCGAATCCGAATGGATATCCGAAAATAACCGAACATATGTATACATACCTTATATTTTTAGTTTATATATCTCAATTTATTTAAAATATTTATATATTGATGTTATACATACTTTAAAATCACATAATATACATATAATTACGAATAAAATGATTTGATGCTCACTTTAAATGTATGACAAGCTTTTTGTTTCATGAATTAACAAAAATGATATCTAAATTTTAAAAATAATAACGAAATTAATGTCTTTTTTTTTTTGAAATGTTATCTTCAAATATATTAATCATTCAATCTATCAAAAAAAATATTAATTAAGTGAAATTTATATTTTTATATACAAGAAACTTGAGAAATGAAAATTTTAATTTTTTTTCTTTCAAAATGTAAATATCCGAAAACCCGACCCGAAATAACCGAACCCGAACTAAAAATACCCGAACCCGACCCGAAGTACAAAAATACCCGAACGGGTTCTATACCTCTATACCAAAATACCCGAAAATCCGAAATACCCGATCCGAACCCGAACGAGTATCCGAACGCCCACCCCTATGTGCGTTGACAAATAGACTGCATTGTATGTCTACATAAGGGCGTAGACATATAAAACAGTCTACTATCGCGACACAGATCTGAGAAACGACTTAAACCATGAAAATAGTTACCTTTTTGCAGTGTGAAGCTCGTTTCCAGCCTTTTCAACCGTCCAAACTCCAATATTGACCAAAATGAAACATTTTTGACGATTCACAAGTGAAAAAACACGAAATTATGAAGTTTATGATTATGAAAAGAGAGATTTTTAGATGGAAATGTAGAGAAAATGAGAGGAAATGAAGATTTGCTTGTTTAGAATGAGAAAAAAGTGGTTGAAAATTCAATTCTAAAGCTTTAAGAGATCAAAAATGGTGGTTGAAAATATTGATGATGATGGCATAGTTGTAATTAAGAAGAAATGTTTAGGGTGTATTTGGTTTTTTGTATTTTTCGAAATTAATAAATAAATAAATAATAATGGCAAATTTGTAAATAATTCAAAAACTTATGGGTATTATGAAAAATTCAATGATGAATAGTAACTAAAAAAAGAGGTTGATTTTGCATTTGACTTGAATTTTTAGGTTGTTTTTGAAAAAACTCCATTAACATATAAGGAAAAATTGAATCTCTTTTTTTCTTAAACAATTTATTTTAAAATGTGAAAAGTTACCAATTTTAGAGCAAATATTGTATTTGTAGATTTGTTAATGAAAGAGCTTAAAGATGTTTCTTATCTAAAATAAATTTTCTTTTTATACTTTAAACTATATTATATATAATTTTGAATATTAATATCTATATATACATAAGTAATAAAAAATAACCACTAACTATATTTTATTCTTATTATCTATATAATATTCAAGGGAATTTTTAAGTTATCTTTTCTTTAAAAATTATTTAAATGCATAAAATAATTTCTGACATAAATTATATCATATAGAAATTTATATATTATTATATAAAACAATTGACTAGAAAAGTCTTCTATAAATAACACATTTGCATAAATTACTTAATTGACTTTTCGATTAATCACTATCTTTTTTAGCAAGAAAAAAATATTATTAATAGATTTAATCAAGAGGATCGAACATAGTAAATGTATGTATTTTATCAACGATAAAAAGTAGAAGAATACTTAAGATATATCTAAAAATTTTTTTGCCATTAAAATAGTTTTTAAAGAGAAAAATGATCAAAATAAACTTTATTATAAGGTGCAAATATATATTTATATCACTTGATTAACTAATCCAAAATTAGGGTTTAGAGTTATGTGGCAAGATTTTGAAAAGAATATTTAAAATTAAAAAAATATTGAAATTTTTAAAATAAAAAAATCTATTTTAAGATTTATTTTGTGATAAAAACTTCAAAAATGTTTATTCTAAAGATTTGCCCTAAAAAATATTGGTACTCAATTTTCCAGTAGACAAATTTGACAAGGGACCCTTTAGTTTGGTAATCGGGATTGAACCGAACTAATTGACTAATTGATTTTGATCCATACCGAACCGAGAGGAAAGAACAAAGTAAAAAAAATGTAATTCGATATGTATATTGGTATACGCTTCGTGAATTTTATAGAAGGATTCTCCACTGAACGGAAGATCGGTTAAACCGACGACGTCCGGGACGGCGATGCCAAGCGGCGGTAACGGAGTGGGTAACGGTGCCGTTAACGCAGGCACAACAAGCGGAAATACTCCGACGTTCAAGCCTTACCGTCACGTGAAAACCCTAGAAGGCCACACGGCGGCGATCTCCTGCGTGAAATTCTCCAACGACGGAAACCTTCTCGCATCCGCCTCTCTCGACAAGACGATGATTCTCTGGTCCGCAACGAACTACTCTCTGATCCATCGTTACGAAGGCCACTCGAGCGGTATCTCGGATCTGGCATGGTCCTCCGATTCGCACTACACCTGCTCCGCTTCCGACGACTGCACGCTTCGAATCTGGGACGCTAGATCTCCCTCCTACGAGTGCCTCAAGGTGCTTAGAGGCCACACCAACTTCGTCTTCTGTGTCAACTTCAACCCTCCCTCGAATCTGATCGTGTCTGGTTCCTTCGACGAGACGATTCGGATCTGGGAGGTGAAGACGGGGAGGTGTGTTCGTGTTATTAAGGCTCATTCCATGCCTATTACGAGCGTGCATTTCAATCGCGATGGGTCGTTGATTGTGTCGGGGAGTCACGATGGGTCTTGTAAGATATGGGATGCTAAGGAAGGGACTTGCTTGAAGACTTTGATTGATGACAAGTCTCCTGCTGTTTCTTTCGCTAAGTTCTCTCCTAATGGCAAGTTCATCCTCCTTGCCACTCTTGATAGTACTCTCGTAAGTCCCCATTAAAAACACTTCTTCTCCATGTGAATTCAAGTATCTAAACAACTCAACATTGGTTCTAATTTATTACATTAACTAAAGATTCAAACTTGATGGGTTCTTGCATTACTCCTTGCAGTTGCTGTAATCTTTGATGCATTGTTAGTGTTAGACTAACGGATTCTCTTGTACTGATGATTTTTTTTTGTCCTTAACGACACAGAAGCTGTCGAACTATGCAACTGGGAAGTTTATAAAGGTATACACAGGACATACCAACAAAGTATTCTGCATCACATCCGCGTTTTCTGTGACCAATGGCAAGTACATTGTGAGCGGATCTGAAGACAACTGTGTGTATCTCTGGGATCTTCAGCATAAAACTATACTGCAGAGATTAGAAGGCCACACAGACGCAGTCATCTCTGTGAGTTGCCATCCTGTTCAGAACGAGATTGCTTCATCCGCTAATCATTTAGATAAAACCATCAGGATATGGAAACAGGATGCTTAGAACCATCCGTGAGTTTTGAATATATGGAAACATCAAGGAATGATTTGGATTTGAGGTCCATCATTTATGACTCAACTCATGGAACTTTTGAATGAAGTGTGATTGCATGGTGGTGGTCAAGATATACATCACACATGAAAGCATACTGTGATGAGATGTTATTTATATCCACACTTTCAATGTTCATTTATCAAACTTACAATTTACTGAATAAATACGAAGTCTCCCGCGATTAGTGAATTCAAAAACTCTATAATTTCTCTCTCAGATTCAACTTCCACAGTAAGGAGGAGGGTAACATCAAGAATGAAATACACTTGACAACTTGTTACGCTCAATCCTTTACATCATCTACAGAGTAGTCACGGAATATTAGCGTCTCGAGCTGACTGTCTTTGCAAGTATGCCCCATCACAAGTTCCTTCACGAGAAACTTGCCAATAGAGACCAATGTGACATGTAATTTTATTTGTAGTTGTTAGACCAAACAAAAGCTTAGCACAAAAAACTGCTATAGATTTCTTGACTGCGTCGGTCGTGGACCATGCAAAGTAAAACATTTGTAATAGGTCTCTAATTCTTTTTTGAAAAAACTATATACATAGGTCCTCTAAAACAAAATTTAGGCCTCTAAAAATTCATAATTTTTTTTTAGTTAAAATCTTAAATAAATCGTCTATAATCCATTAAATCCCAGGACCAGCCATGGTGCTAGACAGATTCATATACTTAAGTTTAGGAAAGCCCTACAAAACATTTCCAAATTATTATTATTGGTTTTGTAAAGCACATATGAAGAGAGAAAGATATCTATATATATAAAGGAGAACATGCTCCCTTCTCATGCTGCCACGTCAGCTTCATCATAGAGGCTGCCACGTCAACTTCTTTGTAAAGTTAAATTTATTTCGAGTAATCTTAGAGCAGGATTAACCGGGGTCTCTTAAGGTGGGGTTCTTAGCTTTTCTAAGAGACGTATCTTAGCCTTTAACTAAGAAAACCTAAGAACCGTCTCTTAAATAAGAACCATAAGAGCCGTCTCTTAGCGGGAAAAATGTAAAAAAAAAAAAAAAAAATTAAAAAGATAAATTTTACGTTAAGAACCCCACATTAAGAGATCCGGGTTAATCATGGCCTTAGCTTTGGTTTTAGACGTTTTTTGAGCATTTACTCGCGATTAGACATTTTAATATGTTTTGGCTTATCGTTTTTCTTCTTTTAACTCGAGTATACTGGGCCACCACAATATTCACCTTCCTAAATCGTGGACGCAAACTGTTTCCAACCCTTTCATTTTCAGCCTAACTCACCTAAACTTTCTCTGATGCCTGTCACATTGCTCCGCCTCCACTCTCTGCTTCAGGTAGAACATAACAAAATTTTTTCAACATAAAATTAAGTTAATAGAGACAAACCCTTGAGATTCGACATATGTATGGAGTCCTTCTTGCAGAAGAAGTAAACTATGGTGCAGAACTGTGACGTCCAAACATAAAGACACTCTAAATGGAAACATTAATTAACATCATCTCACCTTTCTCAAAAAGAAAAAATCATCTCCCACTAACCATTTATTATTCAGATGCAGTAAACAACAATTAAGCCTATAATATCCAGTAAGGGTAGGAAAAAAGCAAAAGATAACCACAACCAAAGCTTCGAATTATAATACACTTGATACCATGCTTGGGTCTTCAGGGGACTGAGTTAAAAAATCTATAACTATACAATGTCAAAATATATTATATTAAGTAAATTGTAAAATATATTAAAAAGAAAAAATAGTGTAATAAGTTGAAAAATTAACAAAATACATATAAATTTATTATTTTATATTGTTAAATATTAAATTCATATTACCAGATATTTAAAATCTATATAATAATGATTATAATCTTATAATATAATAATGATTATAATATGATTATAATTCATATTAAAATCTATATAATATTATAATCTTATAATTTCATGTGTTGCTTTATCCTCCCAAACAATTGTTCGAAACGGGATGGCATCATATCTAATTATAGCAGATGATGACACTAGAGTTTACAAGAATCTAAACCTACACCATGTTACCATCTTTCCATTACCAGCAATGCACCGATACAAATGATCACATGACATGCTGCTTCTCTAGCCGAAAGATCGAAACTTATTACATTTAAGGCATCTAAGAATATTTTTCAAACAAAAACACGAGTGTTGGAATACAACATCTCCACTTACCATTTGAAGGTTTGTATTAGCATTTCATCTGCCTTTACGGCATCATAATGTTTGCATGGGAAAAACCTTTAAAGAAAAGTTGAACACACTTGGATAGAAAGTTAACAAAACAAGAGCTAATTGCCGAAACCGCATCAAAACATCATCCTATGGGTTAAAGTAACTATAATGCAATGTTTTTTTAGCTAATATTTGGTGCAACTATAATACAATGTAACTTAATAAATAATAGAATTACAAATGCAAGAGTTACATACTTTGAAAACAAGTGCTTACTCCTATTACAAACAAATAAAAGAATTATGTACATTATCTTTTAGATTATATTTTTTAAAAAATAAATGATGAAATTCATAATGGACTAGATAAAGTGTTATTCATTCGATTGTTTAACCGATGCCCCCAACGAAATAAATAGAAGTTAATATTTCACCATTTGGACGACAGTGAAAATATCAAAGCAACCGAGACGAATCACATGCGAGGAGATATGCCACTGGATAACCCAACACAAATCAAGATTCAAGACACAATCAATAACTTACAGACTAAAACGTCAAACACATTTCGTAAATAATAACTCCGCTAATAAAATATGGCTTCCGGCGAAACACATTGTGAAAACTTAAGAACCAGAAATAAAGAAAAAAACAAATCAAGTTTAGAGCAAAGAAAAAATGTCAATTACACCCATACAAGAGGCCTGCAAACCCGCGCGAAGCGCGGACAACCCCTAGTACGAAAATAAAACTTAAGGAGCGATACCTTAACAATAATTTGGGCCATTGCATCACCAACCAAATTAAGTTGGGGCAGTTGGTCACAAACGCTTCGATGGTTGAATAGGTTATAACGCCTAATCCACCAACCATACACGAGTTAAAGAAAAAAAAACTGGAAGTAAAACAAAAGGAAAGAACCATAGGTGGAAACCTTTACCTCCAAAAGAAATTTCTAAGGATGCTCTACCAAGTCGTGAGTAACTCTAGCACCAGATCTAATGAATCATATCTGTCAAGAAAGAAAAAGAAGCTATGGCATATCCTAAAGTATTTAGTAGAAGACTGATAATGACAGAAAAAATTGAGTAGGTAATTATTGTCTAATATTTGAGAGTAGACTTAACTTACCTGTAATGGGGTTTTAGATGAATTGTGATCTCTAATTAATAAAATATCGGATCCATGTTTTCAATTTTGTTAGAAAATTTAAATTAATATGAAATATGTAAGTGATTTTATTATTAAAATATTGGAATTTAGATTTTTGTTTTGCTTATGTTTAAAAATGTATGGAGACTTTTTTTTTCGAAAATGTTTTTTTTCTTCTTGGTGTTAGATCCTAAAATCTACTCAGAAATAGGCACATGTTATGATGTAGCATTAAAAGTAATTTAAAAGAAAAACGTGTGGACTACTATGAACAACGGGAAATGTATGTTTTATTAATAGGAAAGTCTGATTCGTCGAACAATATAGAGGCGTGTCTAAGAACAACAAAATATGAAAGTGTTGATATTATAGTTTAGCAATGGAGAGAATGATTATTTCTTTTTGGCCTCTCCTCCTCCTTTTATTGATATTTGGAGGTGAATCACAAAAGTGACGTGATTTCCGGCGTGGATCAAGCGTTTTATGGTTGGTTTTAATGCCTTTGATTCTTTTACGTTTTGATTTGACTCACCGAGCTCGGTTTGTGGGACTCTCTCAACTTGGAATAGACCTTGACATTCGTGGGCCTATTTTGCCTTCTTGGGCCTTGATGATACTTGATTTGGACTTTATTATGTTTGCATTGAGATCTCGGACTGGCTCTGGAGCGGATGAAACCCGACTCCAACAATAACCCCCGAAGTCTGGCCTGTCTTAGGCCGTGAGGTGATTTGGGTATTGAATCAATTGAATACAGATGAAGCGTCAACGAGGGGGAACAAATATGAGTGTGTTTGTCATTTCCTATGCCCTAGCGGATCGCAATACTTAGAGTTGCATTAAGATGAGAATGTACAAGCTTTTATACTCGCATAGCCTCATAAACGTCCAAGTACCAACGAAGAGACAATTTTTTTGTATCTCGTATCAATGATATTATGCCTTTAAGAGATACTAGTGAAGTTAGGGTAAGACCCAGGTTTACTTTCGTGTTTGGAGTATGCGGGGTTGGTCCCGGTTTACTTAACTCGTTGGGATTCTAATTGATTCCGTTTCGATATTGAAGTCTACAAAAAGTTCTCGGCTTACATGACTTGGATCAATCGAGAACCGAGCATCTATCCAAAGACAAATCTCCGACCACGGGATAAGTCTTCGAAAGATACTGACCAAAATTTTGGATTTCTAGAGCGCGTTTATCCTTGTGTTGGATGTATGAGAATCTATTCTATAAGAGGATCATATTAGACGAAATGTTCATTTAGAGGGCAAGTACTTGTCTTTTTTTGACTCGAGTTGTTTGTTTAGTTATAGTCTTATGACTACTGATTTTAGGAGTTATTTGCTTTATATTTTTAAAAATCTGCAATGTGTCGGGTTTTTCAGAAAATATGTTTTTATTTAGAGCAAACATGATTAGACGTTATGAGAACATGTTCAAGAGAACTTTCCGTGTTTGGCGCGAAGATCTCGTTTGACTTTGTGATCGGGAAATATTTTGGTTTGTTTGTGTAGGTTTCTCAGCCGAAGAGGTTGTTTATGTCTAGATGTTAAATCATTGGGTTTGTGGTGTTGAGAAGACTTTGGAACATAAGGTCGAGTATGTTTGTCTTGGTAGCGTGTTCCTTTTGAGGAGTTTTTCTTTTCGAGATTCGTTTGTGTAGTAGTTTATTCAAAAGTGTTTTTTCGTTATAGAAGTCTTCTTTCGTATAGCACGTTTAAGTTTGAAACGTTTGCGAGTTTAGAGACGTCTTTTGCGATTTTGGTAGAACTTTGAGAAGTTTGGATTGAAATTTTCCTTTTAACCATTAAGTTGTTCGAGATTTGTTTAAGGCAATCGATCGTATGGATTCCGTTTTACAGGTTATACGATTGTTGTTTCTTATTACTTAGCGTTTTAGGCGAACCATAGATTGTTTTTTAGCCGTAGAGTGATTTGAGAGAGTGTGTTTTGACAAAAGAGTTTATCGATACATTTATATTGAACTGCGTTTTCTTATTGGAGAATTTTTTTATAAATAACAAGTACATGGAAGTAGATATTTTAAAATGTGGGAGTATACGAGTATATGTATACGTACCCACTCCCCCTATTTTTAGAGTGGGAGACAACTGAACTTGTCTTTTGATGTAGCTCAAATTACCCTAGAGCAAACTCTATCAAATAAGAGATCAATTTCAGTACTCAGGGATCAAATCCATAGGGAGAATGAACACACAATATACTATAAGAATCAATATTAAGTTAGAAAAGAAATATTAAAAGCATTAAATAAAACAAATAAACATATATATCAGTTGTAAGAAATATGGGATAAGGGCGCTAGAATTAGGGTTTCATGCATGCAATTAGAACTAAAATCTGTAGATGCTACAACTTAGCTCAGCTTAATTATTTTCTGAAGTCGAACCCACTATTGTGGTTGTCAATTTCATATGACTAGGTTTCTAGTTAGCTACTTTAGAACACAAGCAATAATATTAATTTGGTGAAAGATCCAACTGAGTCACCCTAGAAAACGCTAACCTATCAAGTAAACTACTCATACATAGTAAAGCACACCATCAAGATAAAATGAATGAATTACATTAAAGATATAGTAGGAAACACAAGAGTTCCAATACAAATCTCTGAAGGAGGCTTTGATCTTCTCTCCAAACGCTAATAAAAGTTTCTAAGAATAACTATAAACAAGAATGTTTAATAATGTGTGTCTTCTGCCTAAACAATGGCATAAACTATATATAATAGGTAAAAGTCGACCATAATAGTCTTGTAATTATGTGGAAACTTCTGGCCCAAGCCCGATTTCTGGGGATAAAGTCGGCATATGTCGCGCAGTGTTGATCGCTACTAAGGATACTGTCGATCGACACTCCTTCTGAATCTTGATTCTGACTTCTTTGAACAACTACAAATTTCTTAAGCTTTATGCTCCAAAATTGTCCATAATTTCACAGTGCTCCAAAACATATCTAGACCTGAAAAGACTCTAAAATAGACTCGAAACATAATATAAAGACTCTAAATAAGACTTATGCTATGGCCAAAACTGGTAATCATCTTGCGAAAAGTTGCCTACATACCCCTTTCGAGGATCAAGCCGTCTCATAGTTCAGTATGTTGCCGTGAGTATTTTTACTTGCTTGGTGTAGTTGCGTCGAACGTCTTCGTCGTGGTGACTGTTACTAGATCGAAGATTTTTTTTTCGGAATTGAATTTTCTGAGTTGTCTAGGGCGTTAGGCTCGAAAGTTTTCTTGTTTTCTTCATCTATAGCTGTTGATTGAATTGACTGAGTTGTCTTTGTACGTTTGGGTTTTGACCATGGAAGTAGTTCTGATTTACCGCAGCTTGCTCTCAGCTAGGAAGAAGAGGCGCGACTATTTTTGGCATCCCACGATTGTTGCCATTTCGTTTGGAGTTGGGAACTTGATGCAAAGATGGTATGTAGACGGGATGGCCCTCATGGAGTTGATCCAAGGTGTTCCCATGATGGCGTTGTAGATGGCTGGGTGATCGACCAGCGCAAATTCGACGATCTTTGTGACACCTTCGGACAGAACATGGAGTTTTTTCGATCCGAGAGTCATTTTTCGCTGAGCTAGAAAAACTAGTTAATGTTTTTGGCATTGGGACGATTTAAAATCAATCTTCATCATTTTGATAGTTTCTCGGAAGATGATGTCGGCAGTGCTTCTTGTGTTACGAGTATTTTTGCGATGTTGAGATCTCTGATCATGAGTTAGATGACAATTGGATCATCGTGAAGTTTGTCGATTCTGAAGGTTTCGTGCTCCGTAAAAGCGGTCACATCGTTTGGGAGGTTGAGAGGCAGATAGTAGTTCATGGTTGACTCGGATTTTCGCTGGTACGCTTTTATCGACGACACATATCGTTGCAGTATTGGGATCCTACAATGATCATGTTAATTTTGCGATGATTGTTATCGTTTCTTCTATCATTTGGCTTTCTCCCGAGTTTACCGTTCTCGACTGTTCGATTCCCTTGGGATGCATTTCCCGTCAGAGGTGGTTGATCGGAATTGGCTAGACGATCACTCTCACGAATAAGGTCTTCTAAAGTGGTTATGCACCGAGGTCTCGTGTGAGTAATTTTGCAGTTAGTCTAGTGCTGAGAACTTTGCAGTTCGTAGCTGAGTGGCCGCTAGTTTAATGAAATTCGCCGAAGGCGTTTTTGTCGAAAGACATATTTAGAGTCCAAGTATTTCCTGAAGTTTTTTCTTGTTTAGATGTGGAGTCAATGGCATAGTTATGCTCTCCTTGGATATTCTCACTCGTTATATACATACTTGTCGTTATGATAGGTCTTCTTTTTGGGCTGTGACTCCGAGGCAGCGTTTTTGCTTAATGCTTTTGGAGGTTTGTGCTTCTGCGATAAGACTTTCACCTCTTCTTCATTGACAATAAATTTTGTTACTCTATGGGGAGCGTCTTGGATCGTACGCGCTTTTTCAAGTGCGACCAACTGCTGAAATCCGACTCGTACCAGAGTGATTTCCTTAGCGCATCTAGAGCTACTTTGTCGCTGACTCCGCTTATTCTCGACATTACTGCTTTGAACCTGACCATGAAATCTCGTAGAGATTCGTATTCGTTTTATGATAAACCCCAAAGATCTACATCATATGTTTCTCTATCCATGAAGGAATGTTGAGGAGAGTTGGCAGAAGTTGCCGATGGATTTTCGCCTCAATCGAGAGAACCACTCAACAGTTGCTCCTTTGAGATTTTTGACGAAGAGGAGACAATAGCCTGCGTCTCTCTCGCGCTTCCTGTGTCTGGCCCGGCCCATATCGATCCGAAAGGATTGAAAATGTGCTTTAGGATCAGTTTGTGCCATCGTATGAAGGAATCCTAATCTTCCCAGGATCCGAGATCCTTGTTTCTGTGATATGAGCAGTTAAGCGAGTTTTTGGGCCTCTTCGAGCAATCTGTCGATCTCGTATCCAGCGCTGGTGGCATGGTGAATTTACGATTTCACAGATTTCACTTTTACCGCTGTATTTGCGATGTACTCGTGGAGAATATATCTCTTCTCTCGTTCCCCGGTTCAAAGGTGGGGAATGTTCTGTACAAAAGTGGAGACCATGTTTTTGATTTCGTCGAGCGCTGCGGGATTTGCGTTAGAGTTAGCCGTAGGAGTGGTCGCTTATGGATTTGTGTTATCAACGTTAATATCGTCGACATGAGCGGTTATCTTCCAAGTTTCCAGACATACTTGATCAAGCGTTTTGCGGTTGCGTGTAAGAGTAATCCGTCCCCCTCCCTTCTAGCGCCAAACTATTGGGAACTGAAACTTGCACTGTCAGTTTTAGTTAGTAGGGTAAAGCAAAGATTCTTTGCTTTCCTTGAGGATCTGGATTATCTGCGGGGGCCAACGACAAGCGATCAAAATTTAAACGAAAATGAAATAAAAAGTATGAATTTGCAATAATTGAAAGATGATTTTATTTCGAATCCATTTAAGACTGTTGTGATTGGCACATGTTGTGAAAGCTACGGCCGCAAAAACTGTGAGCGAGTTCTGTAGTTCTAGCTACCTATAAACCTAGTTGAGTCGCAACTCGATAACAAAAACGAAATTGCCTAAAACTTCTCTAAGTGCTAAGTGGCTAAGAATTTTATGTCTCTGTCCTCTTTTCCCGAGATCTCTTCATATATCCCTACAAAGTCGGTCGTGTTTTCCTTTTCTGCCTTGATTTAAGTTTATTCTTTTGTGGATATTCTTCCTTAACCTCCCCAAACACATGTTTAACTTGCAAACTTTACATATATTCATTTTTTTCCATTTCCTTTGCTTGAGACGAGTAAACTGATGTTAAAATCTGGGGTTGTTCTGATTTGAAGTCATAAATTGGCTTTTATCGTGTTTGGGTCATTTCGGACTGTTTTACGACTTACCCATTTTTATGACTTTTCTTGGAAAATCGTTGATTTGTCTGATGTATGTTTCCATGCCTTTGGTCTCATGAATTGATAAAAATCAATTCATTTAGTTGAAAACACGATGGTTTCAAGCTAACCATTCTCGAGTCGACGTTTTATTTAAACATTTACAAAAGACAACATCTTGCTTGTTTTCTTCGTAAAATCTCAACGGAAACTCTGATTGCGATGAAAAGAAGGAAATTTTGAATGAGATTAAATGGATAACATGATGGGATCTTCAGGATCAATGACCAATGAAGAGGTAGCTTCAAGGGCGATGACACATGAGGAGAGAGAAAACCTTGACGAGCGATGAGAAAAATGAAGAGGTTGGAGGGCGATGAGGGGAGCTTGTAGGGAGATGTGAGGCTCTGAAGGGTGATGAGGAGCCTGATTCAAACCTTGACGGGCGATAAAAGGCTTGAAAGGCGATGACGAAGCTTCGTGGGCGATGAGAACCCTTGAAGGGCGCTGAGGGGCTCCAGAAGGGCGATGAAAAGCCTTGAGGGAAGATTAGGTGCCACTGAAGAGCGATGAGAATCATTGAAGGGCGATGAGGGGCTCCTAAAGGGAAATGAGGAGCCTGATGCCCAGCTTGACGGGCGAAGACGAAGCTTTGTGGGAGATGAGGAACCTTGAGGGGCGATGACGAGCTTTGACGGGTGATGACAAGGCTTCTTGTGCGATGAGGAACTTTGTTTGGATGATTGAAGGGCGATGAGGAGAAGACAAGGGCTTGAAGGGCGATGAAACATGAGGAGAGAGGAGAGAGAAAGCCTCGTGGGCAATGAGGAATATAAATGGAGCTCGAACGGCGATGTGAACCATGATTCCATGCTTCAAAGGCAATGAGAAGTTTGATTCCAAGCTTGAAGGGTGATTAGAAGCAAGGAATCAATTCTTGGAGGGCGATGATGCAAAGAGAGGGAAGTGGGTCCCGTGTGTGATGAAGCCTTTCTCTTGTCCTCATATCCTCCATTAATCGCTTCATATACTTTCAGAACTATTTCGTTTTTCTTATGTAAGTTTTTTACGAAGTGATTTTATGAAAGTTGTTTTCTGGAAAATTACCTTGTAGATTTTCTTATGAAAGTTTTCTCGAGAAAACTTTCTAAATTTTGTTTACGGAAGACAAATTCATAAAACTAGTATTTTTTTTTTGCAAAAACCTTCTGAAAGAACGTTTTTTCGAATACTCTCATGTTTGGATAAAGAATTCTTCTATTCTTTTGTCCATAATGAAGTATATGAAGCTTGTTCTTATATCTTTATTTAAATAGTATTGGCTTATTAGGTATAGTTTCTTCGACATTTCTGGCTCATATTTGCTTAAGGCATAATTTCTCGGGGGATGTTAGCCGTTGATTTCGCCGTGACCGATTTTGACCCCAACACTTTTCTTTTAAGAATTTTTGTAAATGGTTGAAACTTTTCGCATTTTACTATTTTATTCTTGTGTGAGCTTGATTGTATCTCTTTTTAATCATATTTATACTTGCACTAAACATGTGTTTAGGGGATTCCAATATTATAGTGTGTAGCCTACTTATAACCTCATGTGTTAGGTAGATTATGGTGAAAAGTGAATGATTTAAGATCCTTAGGGTTAGATTAACAATGTTTCTTACAAATTAGATGTGCTTAATATTAAAATAGACTTAATCTCTTTATTTCTAGAACTTAGATGATTTCATCTGCCAAAGGTGTTCGATGAAATATCTGAATGATCTCATATTATGTTTTGCTATTTTGACCGACAAGAGTTGCTACATTAAGGGAATTTCGACCACTAGGACTTGTTATGATTGCATGTTTGATGTTTGAGTGTAGTTGATCAATGATAATTGATGTATTGATGCATGAGTAGCATAAGAGCTATTATCATGAGAGTGTATTAGCTTATCATCGAGTTTCCTAGGTTAAAGAAGCATGCATGTTAGTTGATTGTGTTGAGCATATCGATTGCCTTATCACATGAGTTTAGCTTTTAAATCTTGATTATAATTTGTTCCTGCTTGAATCTATTGTCTAAATTGAGATCACCGTTCTAAAACCAACTTAATTTTTGGTTAGATTAAATGACATCCTGCATTCTCTGTGCTTTTAAAAATCTTGGGTTGGATTGACATTCTTACGATTACATTGACATTGTTGTGCTTGCAGCAGAGTGGTAGAGGTATTAAACTTGTTCTGTTGTTCACGTCAAGTTTTGGTGCCGTTGCCATCCTAAGATAGCTTTAAACATAGGATTTGGTTGTTATTTGAGACTAAATTTTATCAACATCAGTTACACACTACGTGAAAGAGGTAAGGGCAAAAACATGTAGCAAAATCAATTATAATCATATCAATATGCAAATTGATTGATCTTAACCAGTGCTAAGCACACACTTATAAAACTGATCAATTGTAACAGTTGCTAAGTACACTTATGAAAAGCAGCTGCAAATTATTTATTTGAATTTTTATAAATCTTACAATTTAACAACACGTAATACATTTTATAAAAATATTTAAATCATCTAATCTATTAATTTAGAGTTTTAGTTGAATTCTACTGTGACATTTAATTTGGACCTACTGAACATACTGTGACCTATGAAGTATATTTTTTGTGATTTATAATTAAATTTAAATAATATTAACATTAATAAATATAGTGTATTTTTAATTTGGCTATCTGTTAAATGAGGTTCCATACTCATATAGTTTTATGATCAGTTATATATTTATAAAACAAAAATTTAAATCATTGATAACATAAGTTTCAATGTGGAACGTTTAATATTTATAGTACTTCATAATCGTCTGTAAAAATTCAATTCAAAGTTCAAAATTAAAATATTAAGTTTTCAATACCTGTTCAATATAAATTTTGAAGTTAATATATTTAGGTATTTTTAGATGGTAGATCGTTTAATTTAATTGTTATTAAATATATATATATACTTTTAATCTGAATATCTATTAAATATGATTTCTTACTCATATGGTTTTATAATCGTTTGTATCTTGTTATAACAAAACATTTAAACTATTAATCACAAAATATTATATTTGAATTTTTAAAAGATTTTAGTAGTTCATAATCGTTTTTAAAAATTCAAAATATAACATATATGAAAAATGTAATTTTTTATTATATAGTTAATGTGATTGTTTAATTTATTTTTCATAATATAAAATTAAACAAAAAGAATAGAGGCTACAATTTTTTTTATCAAATATTTTTTATTCAAAATTATTAATTGTCATATATATATATATATATATATATATATATATATATATATATATATATATATATATATATATATATATATATATATATATATATATATATATATATATATTTTAACCACATTAGTTAATTCTATAATTTTATTTAGAAAAAATGAAAACCATTAATAATAATTTTATGCTTAGTTTAATAAAAAAATATTATATGTCTATATAGACCAACCTATTTCTCTATATATATAATTCTAAAAATCATTCTAGTAATGATGAGTTTCATAGATTAACGGTTTTAATGTTTCTCAAATAATATATAAGAGATTCCCTTCATTATGTGGTCACAACTTTCATAATAATTATTTCATTCATCCCTTATATATTAATTAGGGGAAATTGCTAAAAATGACTCAAAAGTTGATTTTAAATGCAAAAGTATACCCCAAATTCAATCAAATGCAAAAGTAACCCAAAAGGCTATCGAAAATACAACAAACTCCTTGTGAGCAAAAAAAAAAAAAAACTGTATTCAATTTTACCATAATAATCTTTTCGCGTGAGAAGACTTCCTTGTGAGAAGACTTCCCTGTAAGTCTTCTACGAAAGACTTCCCTGTAAGTCTTCTACGAAAGACTTCTCTAGAAGTCTTTTAAAATAAATCTTAAAAATAATTAATAAAATATATAAAAAAAATATTTATATGGGGAAAAAATATAAATCATGTAACAAAACATTTTGTAAATGATGTAAATTTATATCAACTAAAATTGAATTGTTTTCAACCAAAATGATTTAATGTAGAATGAGTCATGATATTCATTGGTTTAGGGTTTAGTAACATATGTTATAGTATTGTAGGTAATTTTATTTAAGATCTGAAACCGTTCTTTTCTCCCATGACTTCTTCCTATATTTCTTTCCTTTCCAACCTCAATTTCTCCGCATCGGCCGTTATGTTGACCCATTTGTCCATAAGTCTCCCGGAAGTCATATGTAAGTCTTCATGGAAGTCATCCGTAAGTCTTCATGGACGTCATCCAGAAGACTTCATGGACGTCATCCAGAAGACTTCATGGAAGTATGATGACTTCCATGAAGTCTTTGGTAAGTGTTCGGTAAGTCTTCCGTAAGTCTTCGGTAAGTCTTCCGTAAGTCTTCGGTAAGTCTTCCGAAGTCTTCCGAAATATTCTGAAGTCTTCCGAAATCTTCCGAAGTCTTCCAGAGTCTGGATGTTAGTATAGAACTCTTGGTGTGTTTGTTTTATGTTTGAGATGTTGTTTTGTCACTGTTTGCAGGCTATAAAATAGAATTACCAGAACTTCTGAAGAGGTTGTTCACCCTAGGGGAATAGTCCATTCCATTTAAGAACATTGAATATCATACCGATGACCCCAGATTTCTTCCTGCTGTAAAGAATGCTCTCCATGCTGATGATTGGGCGAAGCTGAGGAACTCTAGGTTGGCAGTCTTCATAAAGTTTTGGGAATTGAACTTTGGTTGGGCTTCAAGGCTGGTTCACTTTATGCTTTGTTTTCAGCTTGATGTCAAGAAGAAGTACGAGCTTTGGAGTCTCATTGGTTCAGAGCCGGTGAGGTTTTCACTCGTTGAATTCGAACATCTCACCGGTCTCAACTGCGAGTATGTTGAGCATGTGGATAATCCTCATGTAGAGCTGACATAAGACATAAGACATAACACATAAGATAAGTTCATAAGACATAAGTTCACAAGACATAAGATAAGTTCATAAGACATAAGTTCTTAAGAAGTCTTCTACCTTTAGCTAGAAATATTAATAAACATAAAAAGTTTGTAACCTCATATTTATCATCATTTTAGTTATGAATTTCACTCAGGAGCCCCACTATTGACTAATACACATTAATTAACAAGAAAATATTAAAAATTTGTTTTAAGTTTTGAGAAAATTGAAGTTTAATAAAGATTGACCTAGAAGACTTCCTTAGAAGTCATCCCTAGAGAAGACTTCCAGAGAAGTTTTCCGTTTACATCATTTTTGCAATTGCAAATTTACGAAGGAAGACTTCTCTGGAAGTCTACTCTAGAGAAGACATCTTGAGAAGTTTTCCTTTGTAAATACTGGTTTACTTTTGAATTTGAAAAATTCTCAAAATTCCTAGAGAAGTCTTCTAGGATAAACATATTGGTTTTGCAATTGACTGAAGTTTGTCAGAAATTTGACTTGTAGAAGACTTCTCTAAAAGTCTTATGTCGGAAGACTTCTAGGAAAGTCTTATTTTCTATAACATGAAGTCTTCTCAGCGTTGCCAAAAGTCTGTCTGTGTTACTTTTGCAATTGAGAATTAATGACCAAACATTAAATATTAATGAGAAGACTTCTCGAGAATTGCAAAAGTAACCCAAGAAGACTTTTGGCGACGCTGAGAAGGCTTCATGTTATAGAAAAGAAGACTTCCCTAGAAGTCTTCTACAGAAGTCAAAATTTTGACAAACTTCGGTCAATTGCAAACCAACCTGTTTATCCGAGAAGACTTCTAGGGAAGTCTTCTAGTCAAAACACGAAAAATATCAATCACAAAACTAACCTATGCATTGACCAGAAGACTTCTCTAGAAGTCTTCTTCCTGAACAGATTTGAAAAAAATATCGATTTCATACTTTTGACCGTGAGATGACTTGCTTAGGCTTCTCCAAGCACATAGAACTTTAATATTCAAGCTACCAATCCGTTAATGACCAGATACATGAGGTTAGACGTCTCTATGAACATTACAAAGTTTGGAATAAAAATCTTGGGGTTTTTGGATGAATTTTTAAGGAAAGTGAAAGAAATGTGGTTTGAGTGCATAACAAATGAGATATCAAGAGAAATAAACGTTTTTTGCCATTAAGACCTTCAAATTGGTTGTTCATGGTAGTTGGAGGATTGATGGCAATGGCGATATTGTAATATTTGGTGACGATGGGGATGATAGAGTAAAAGACCTACTAAAAAAAGCAATGACATTTTTGTGAATAACTTGAAAATCGAGGGTGAATAAGGCAAATGAAAGTTCAAAAAAAAATAATGGGTTAGTTTTGCATTTAACTTCAAATTTGGAGTCACTTTTGCAAAATACCCTGTTAATTAAGAAGCATTACAACATTTGAGATAATCTCGTGTCATCACTAGGATAATTCTTTAAATCCTTAGAAAAATATGTTGGTCCGTGTAAACATATATTATAATTTTTATTAAACTAATTATCTAATTGATTAATAGTGCAAAAAAAGCATTTTCCTTTCTTTTCTTAAATAAAAGCCAAGAAATTACCTAATATGATTTATATATATATATATATATATATATATATGAAAATTCATGATTTTGAATAATAATTATTTTTTAGTATCCACCATCCTTTTGTTTAATTTTACATTTTTAAAAGAAATTAAACAATCACGTTAATCAATTATTATATTTTAAATTTTTAAAACGACTATAAATTACTAAAACTGTTAAATCACTTAAAAATTTGTGATTAAAAAAATATATATATATATATTTAATATAGTTTAAATTAATCTATATACCATATAAAAATACACAAATATTTAATTTCGCATTTGCATTGAAAATGTATTGAGACCTTAATATTTTAATTTTGAACTTTGCTGTGAATTTAAAAAAATTATAAACTACTAAAATTATTAAAACTCTCCATTGAAAATTTTGTTATTAATGGTTTGAATTTTTTTACTATAGCAAATATACTAAAGTTAAGGAATTTTTTTACTAAAGTAGACCGAAAAGGAAGTTTACTTATATAAAATCACAACTTTTTTTCAACTATAAAAAGTAACCTGTAAAATGGTCAATTGCAAAAACTAACCCAAAGAGTAGACCTATATGACTGTCTACTGATGTAAACTGAAAACAAAGTCTACCACCTTGTAGACTCAACATGGAGTCTATTTTGAAATATACATGAAACAAATTAATTTGTGTATTATGCATTAAATGTTTTCAAAATTTTTTCGTTTGAAAGTGTGTAGTAGTTAATCCTAATGGGTTTTTAGTGATTTTGAATAGAAAAACTGTTGTAATTATGAAAGTATAATACTTTTGATTTTTTTATATTGCTAGGTAACAATTGTAGACATATTAGTAAGTCTACGTTAATTGTTCCAGTGCAAACAACCGGGTCACATCCAAACTGCTTAGGTTAAACCAGTGTTGTCTTACTGCTTTGGATGTTGTCTTACTGCTTTGGATGTTGTCTTATGTCTTATCTCTTATGTGTTGAACTTATCAATTGTATTGTTGCTTTGGATGGTGTCTTATTGCTTTGAATGTTGTTTTATGTCTTATGTATCGAACTTATCAGTTGTATTGTTGCTTTGGATGTTGCTTATTTGATGAACTTTTGTTGAAATCGTTGGTCTTAATTTTTCTATTACTTTGAGTTCTAATGTTACTTTCTGTCGTGCGACCAACGTGTTAGTCTTCTTGAATAGAAAGTAGATTTCTTTTTAAATCTCTTATAGAGGAAGACTAATACGTAAGTCTCTGGATTGTATTGGAGTTGTAATTTTGATCGAATATGAGTTAAAATCTCTGAAAAAGAGTACTATACTGATAGATAGTCGAGTGCCTTTCAAGAGAGTTAAGTTGCTCATTTTATTGGCAGTCTCGATCTTCTTCATCCTCAAGCCTATGTTGTTTTGTAGAAAGCATATCATAACAATGGAAGAAAGGAAATATTTGAAAAAGTAATGAAACGAAGTTCTCTCATTGTATTTTCTAGAGATTACAAAGACTCAGTAAAATAAACAGAAAGAAGAAGCACCAGTTTTCTCTATTGCTGATTATAACTTATGATACAACCTCAAATTTTAGCCAAAATGATACTAAGCCTTACTCAAAGCACAAAGCTTTTCAGCCAATGCATAACTTGCACCACAATAAGAAAAAACAAATCAGAAAACTTATGATGAGAGAAGAACTCCACGTTTTCAATCAGAAAGAAGGATAAAAATTGAACCTTGGAGTGAGACCAACTTTGGATAATAACAAAATCGTTAAACCATGCTTAAACGGATTCAAACAATCGTGTTCAATTCTGACTTAACAATTAAGCAAATGATCATGACAAAACTGGAATTTCATAGTCATCTTTGTTCTTCCAAAACCAAAATACTACAAAAAAATAAAATAAGAATTAGTCCTCTTCCATTGGCACTTGAGGAATGTCAAACTTGTCTTCTTTGATCGGGTTGTTGATTGTAGTAACTGAAGAAGGTGAATTGCAGTCAAGGAGATAACATAACTCATATGTAATTAGTACCACAATTAAAATAATTGAAAAGAGAGATATAGAAAAGGATATAATTAGTCAACATAGGATCATCTTTCTCTCCACGGTTTCTACTACCCTGAAGCTCTCTCACAATCTCAGGAGTAACCTACAATTAACCTACATATATGTAGACTTTATAATATGTCTACAAACCCCTAAACCACAAATCTCAAACCCTAAATGTTTTGTTTGATCATCAAACAGTTTTAAATTAATGTTTCAAATATCAAAATTATACAAAATATAAACCACTAAACATTAATGAGCAGATTTAAGTCAATAAAACCAATCCATCAAAATCTAAAATCTAACCCTATAAAATCTACTACTAGAAGACATAACATGTTACAACCTATTGTTTCTAATCCATGAACATTGTTTAAGACATGGTTACCAAATTAATATATGTTCCTTAAAAATGTTTAATTATATAAAATTTTATTTTTTTACTTCATATTATCCATTATATTAATGATTAGTTAAAAATATTACAACAATTATTTTTATACATTTTTAAAATTAAATTATTAGATAAAATTATGGTATAAACTACATAACAAGTCTACAGAATGAATAGACTTCCTACGAGGTCTACAGCTATGTAGACTTCTTTCTGTTACGTGTAGACTAACAAAGCATAGAAACGTAAAATACACTTCTGTTTTTTTGTTTGGTCATAAGGGTTAAATAGTACTTTTATCATCCATGTAGGTTGTTTTTTCATTTGAATGAAAATGGGCTACACTTATAGGTTTGACTTGAATATTTGAGTTGATTTTAGCAATTCTCCCTTTAATGTTCTAAACTCAAAAATAGTTGTGTAATTTTGCAAAGTTTTCTTGACAAAATATAAAAATTTGAAAATAAATATTTAAACTGAAAATAATAATATTGAAAATTTTACAAAAGATAAAATCATAGATAATAAAAAATAACTTTTTGAAACGCACCACGAAAAAACTATCGTAAAAATTATTGCAATCTAGTATTTTGAAGTCTTAATTTTTAAAAAATAAAGCTTAATATCATAACATCCAAAAAATATCCTATATCAATAAAATTTACTAAAATAATATGATAGATACTACTATGTATAAAATTTACTAAAAAATAAGGTAATATTATTTAAACAAAATAAATCCCGTAAAATACTACAATGATATATGTTAAAGTATATTTTATTATACACAAAATGTAAATAGAAATGATCTTAAATATGTTTCTTTTATATAATATAAATAAATAAAATTTAAAATATATTAAATGCAAAATTTATAAATTAAAGAAAAAAACATATTATGAAAAAGGTTCTCTATTTAATTATTTATATGGTTATTTTATTGTACCTAACTTGAAAATATATTAGTAAGTAATAGAAATTAATAACAAAGTAAAATGTTTTAAACAAATCACTATATATTAATAATATTGAATAAGAAATATAAACAGTAATATTATAGATTTACACAATATAAAATACTTAAATAGAAATTATATATTTAGAAAATTTGTAATAATATCGAATCTATTCTATTAAAACACAATCATGACCTATTGACATATGTGTAGTCCAACAATTATTTTATAACATTATCTATTTAAAAAATAATATATATATTTTCTAATTGCATTTAAATATATATATTTTGTAACTACCACTTTAATTCCATAATTTTAGGGATCCACTAACTTATATAATTGATTATTGACATATTTCATATAATTATCAAAATTAACATAAATTAAATTAATATTAAACACAAATATCATGCCAAAAAATAGAAATATAAAAATTATTTTTTTTTAAAAATAATTTAAAACAAAAAGATAAACCCGCCCTTTGAAAGGGCGGGTCACGATCTAGTACATTTATAAAATAGAAAAATATCCGCACAGAAGTGCGGGTTAAAGTATAGTTTATCTTATTAAAGCTGAAGTACGTTTTGTATTGTTTGGAAACATGAATAGCATATTTTAAAAAATAGTTTTATTTGGAAACAAAGATAGTAGTATTCTTTTATTAATGTTTTTTTTAGTAATTCCACTAACATAAGACTCAAAATATTCCAATTGTATATAAAAATTTATATAGAAAGTATATAAATATATCATTAAATCAATAGTTAGGCCGAAAATATTTCAATGTGTGTGATTAAACATATTCATTTAATAAAAAATAATTTTTAACGTAAATATGTAATATAAATTTACATGTATATATATTTCTCAAGTTGTTATAATAACTATATTTTACATTAACTATTTTAAAGATGTTTCTCATTAATTTAAATATGTTATTTACAAACATAAAAATTGTGGTAATTTAGGCAGTCATATTAATTTGTTAGTTATACAATTTTTTTTTTATTTCAACATAAATATAAAATGATATAGTATTGATATGATCCAACTGAACATTACATAAATTTTCTTTTCTAATAGATCAAAAAATAATACAATATGAACAACTTCAAACATATACAAACATATATAAAACAAACACAATTAATATATCTTATATATTACAATTTACGATAACACCCATGCGGATGTTGGACATGGTCATTTAAGTACCCATAGACTACAATTCAGTTTTTGTAAATGTTAGGGTTTAAAATGGTTTTACATCTTGATATTATGAATTTACAGACGGTGTCGAGTAGGATCATTCAATGTCCGAGTAGGTTTGTAGGAACCTAGAAATATGTAAAAACTATCGATTTACAAATAATCATTAAATAATTTTAATAAAAAGTAAAATATTAAAACTCACGCTTTCTAAGTGTGGGTCATAATCTAGTGGTATTTAAATTTGGAGTACTACTGTTATTATTCGCTTGCTTTTCGTTAGGCTCTTCATTATTTGTAGTTTTTTTTGAATGAATGTTAAATTTATTCATCAAAAAAACCTTTTGGTACATCAAGTGCTTCTTCGTTGAAGGGAATAGCTCTATACATGTGCAACCTACTACCAAACCAAAATAAAAGTGTTTCCAAATCTCTTGGTGTCGTGTTGCTTGAGTAGACTCAGCCGGTTCCTGACATTTTTGTCTATGAGTTTCCCAAGTGTTTGTGTAGTGGTTGGAGACTCCCCATGCTGTCTTTGATTCCTCTCCCTCCAAATGGAATGTGTCACAGTTTGAAATGCATATCTGGTGCAGAATTTCAGGTTGAACTCTCCAGAACTTTCTGAAATAATCGATACAATATCCGACAACCTGGTTGTATATCACTGCTTCAAGAGACCACACACACGCTTTTCCCAGACCTGAGATCAGTAAGAACACTCGAAGAATAAGTGGTTACGGGTCTCCATTGTAAGTTGGCACTAAAGCTGTTGAAGATAAGCCTCAATAGCTTGGAGCCTAAGTTTCCGATAACAAGTTGGTTTAGGAAATAATGTTTCGTGCAATCCTTATAGAATTAAGAGTTATCTAATACTATAGGAAATATGAGTTATCTAGCACTATATATATCATTGATGAGTTGGATCAATGATAAGATTAAGAAAACACAATAGTTTGAAGTGTTTAGTTTTGAGTTATTTTCTAAACATAATAAAGAGAGTAATTCTTTATACAAGTCATGTTGTGTTCAAGCTGAGTTTCTTGGTTAAACACAAACACGTTCTGTTCCTTTTATTTTGGTATCAGAGCACCAGGTTTTGATCGATCGTGTGTTAGTAAGAGAACCGAGCTATGGGAGATCTTACAACAACCACACGTCAAAAGGAGTTTGACAAAACGATCTCGTTCCAGTGTCCTATGCTTACCTCTACAAATTACACCGTATGGTCAATGAGGATGAAAGTTCTGTTACGGATTCATAAGGTTTGGGAAGCTGTCCAACCTGGAACAGATGAATTGAACAAGAACGATATTGCAACATCGTTGTTATTCCAGTCCATTTCGGAGAATCTTATACTGCAAGTTGGCGAAGAAGACTCACTGTTACAAATATGCGAGGCGATAAGCAAGCGATATCAAGGGGCTGGGCGTGTTAAGGAGGCACGACTACAAACCCTTATGTCAGAGTTTGAAAGAATTAAGATGAATTCTTCAGACACAATAGATAACTTTGCAAGAAAGTTATCAGAGTTAGCAGCAAAGGCTGCATCCTCAGGAGAAACCATCGAAGAAAGCAAGCTCGTGAAGAAGTTTCTCAACAGTCTACCTAGAAGCAAATACATCCATATTATTGCCTCTCTCGGGAAAGTCCTCGATCTGAAGACGACATGATTCAAAGACATCATAGGAAGACTCAAGGCCTATGAGGAACATATTAGAGAGGAGGTGAACCATGGAGAACCGCAAGGAAAGTTGTTACTTGCAAGCTCAAAACAACATAATTCTACAGGAGATAGGGGATATAGAGGTCGTGGTAGAGGAGGCAAAGGATATAGAGGACGTGGTAGAGGAAGATACAACTCACAAGAACGTTCTACAAATCACTCTTTCCAATCAAAAGATAAAAAAGAAACCACGTCTAATTTGCTTCCGATGTGATAAACCTGGACATTGGGCTTCCACATGTCCAGAAAGATTACAAAACTTGGAGAAGTCAAATAAAACGGAAACAGAAGTAGCTGATCCAGCCCTCTATATGCACGAAATTGTATTCTTGTTAGAAGGGAATATCATTTCAAAGAATTACGTGAACCCTAAGGATGAAGATGGAATATGGTACCTCGACAATGGAGCAAGCCATATGATCGAAAATAAGCAATATTTCTCTGAGCTCAACTAGAATATAAAAGGTAATGTTAAGTTCGGAGATGGATCATGCATTGAAATAGGAGGGAAAGGATCGATTTTATTTCAAAGCAAAGCGAACGAACAACAACTCGTCACAGATATCAACTACATCCCCGAGCTTAAGAGCAATATTTTGAGTTTGGGACAAGCTACGGAAGCTGGTTGCGATGTCAGAATGAGACAAGATTACTTGAATCTACATGATCCAAGTGGAAGACTCTTGGTGAAAGTCATACGGTCGTCCAACAGACTTTATAAAATTGTGCTGAAGATTGGAAAACCGATATGCTTACACACAAGAACTGAAGATGAAACTTGGAAGTGGCACACAAGGTTGGGACATATAAAATTCAAGACGTTGAAAGCTATGTCCAACCAGAAGATGGTTTACGGCTTACCAGAGATCAGAGAAGAGAATAAGATGTGTGAATCGTGTTTGGTCGGCAAACAAACACGTCAAGCGTTTCCAAAGGCTACCATGTACCGAGCATCCAAACCACTCGAGCTTCTTCATGTAGACTTATGTGGTTCGATAACACCACCAACCATCGCTCATAACAGATACATATTTATCATTATTGATGCCTTCTCAAGATACATGTGGACGATCTTGATGAAAGAAAAAAGTGATGTGTTTGGTATGTTCAAGACGTTTAAGAGTCTTATAGAGAAGGATCTTGAGGAAGAGATCATTACTCTGAGAACTGATAGAGGAGGTGAATTCATTTCAAAAGAGTTCCAGGAGTACTGTTACAAAAGTGGGATTAAGAGGTATCTCACAGCTCCTTACACACCACAGCAGAATAGCGTCGTGGAAAGGAAAAATAGGACGTTGATGGAGATGACAAGAAGCACTCTCAAGGCGATGAAAGTACCAAACTACTTATGGGGACAGGCAGTACGTCATGCAACATACGTGATTAACAGGGTACCTACAAAAGCCCTTGTTAACATGACTCCATACGAATGTCTTAGAAAGAAGAAAACGAACCTTGAACACTTAAGGTTTTCGGTTGTCTAGCTTACTCTTAGGTTGAAGCAGCAAACCTCAAGAAACTGGACGATAGATCACAACCATTAGTGCATCTTGGAATCGACCCAGGATCCAAGGCATAAAGGTTGTACAATCCCTCAACTAGAAGAATCGTTGTAAGCCGATATATAGTTTTCAATGAGAAAACTAGTTGGAATTGGAAGGGAGATGATGGAGGCAATCCAGGTATGTTCCAAATGATGTGGGGAGGCGTTATTGATGAAGTTCATGGACCATACAATACTGAAAATCCTCAAAACGAGTATAATGAAGACACTAATACGTCTGACTCTGTTCAACCTCATTCCGAGCTTGAATAAGAACAAGATCAAGAGGGAGTATAAACTGAAGAAGTTGAATATGTTCAACCTCAATTAAGACGATCAGAAAGAAAAGTAAAGGGTCCTGATTATCTTAATGACTACGTACTTCAAGCTTCAGTGGAATGTGAGATTCTACTCTTATTGATAAACAATGAGCCAAGATGTTTCAGAGATGCAAAAGAACACAAGGAGTTGAGATTAGCATGTAAAGAAGAAATTGACTCAATCAACAAGAACAAGACGTGGGTCTTAGTTGATAAACCAAGCGGGATAAAGATTATTGATCTCAAGTGGATTTTCAAGAGAAAAAAGAATGAAAATGGTACTATCGACAAATACAAGTCGAGATTAGTGGCTAAATGATACGTACAGGAATCTGCCATAAACTTTGATGAAGTCTTTGCACCAGTAACTCGTATAGAAACGATACGATTACTAAGTGCATTGGCAGCATCGAACAGATGGGAAATTCATCACTTGAACGTCAAAACAACTTTCTTGCATGGTGTGTTGAAGGAAGATGTTTATGTTGAACAACCCGAAGGTTTTGAAGTCAAAGGCGAAGAACACAAAGTGTATAAGCTTACAAAGGCGTTGTATGGCTTAAGACAAGATCCACGAGCTTGGAACACGAAGTTAGATGAAGTCTTGAAAGGTCTAAACTTTCAAAGATGTGCAAAAGAATCAGCCATGTATCGCAAGGAAGAGAAAGGAACACTTCTCATCATTGCTATTTACGTCGACGATCTGTTCATCACTGGCAATAGTCTTAAAGCCATAGTGATTTCAAGAAAGGAATGTCATCTAAGTTTGAGATGTCATGCCTCATAAAACTCACTTATTATCTTGGTATTGAAGTGTTTCAAGGGGAAACATGAATTGAGCTTAGACAAGAAGGATATGCAAGGAAGATTCTAAGTGAAGCAGGTTTAGAGACGTGCAATCCGACTAAGATACCTATGGAGTTTGGACTGAAAGTCTCAAAAGCTATAGAATAAGCAGAGATAGATCTTACGAGCTATAGAAGGAATGTCGGATGTTTAAGTTACTTGTTACACACTCGTCCAGATTTAGCTTTCTTTGTCGGAGTTGCAAGCAGGTATATGCAAAGCCCTCGCAAATCACATGGCAAAGTAATGAAGCAGATACTACGATATCTCAAGGGAACTGTCGCATATGGTTTGAAGTTTAAGCGTGGAGGATCAAAAGAAATCATTGGATATAGTGATAGTAGTCATAACATCGACCAAGACGATGGAAGAAGCACTACTGGTCATATGTTTTACTATGGATCATCACCTATCACGTGGTGTTCACAGAAGCAGGACGCAGTTGCGTTGTCTACGTGTGAAGCCGAGTTTATGGCATCAACGGAAGCAGCACGACAAGCGATATGGTTACGTGATTTGTTAAGCGAGATTACAGGCTTTGACACACCACAATTTCTCATTAAGATTGACAACATGTCTGCAATTGCACTTACCAAGAATCCGGTGTTTCGTGGTAAGAGCAAGCATATTCATAAGCGTTATCATTTCATACGAGAATGCATCGACAGGGAGCTAGTCGAAGTGCAACACATTCCGGGAGTGGAACAAAAGGCGGACATTTTAACTAAAGCTTTGGCGCGGATCAAGTTTACTGAGATGAGGAACTTGATAGGAGTTCAAGATATGTCCAAGACCAAATTGAAGCTTAAGAGGGAGAATGTTAGAGATAAGCCTAAATAGCTTAGAGCCTATGTTTCCTATAACAAGTTGGTTTAGGAAATAAGGAAATAATGTTTAGTGCAATCTTTATAGAATTAAGAGTTATCTAATACTATAGGAAATAAAAGTTATCTAGCACTATATATATCATTGATGAGTTGTGTTAATGATAAGAAGTAGAAAACACAATAGTTTGAAGTGTTTAGTTTTGAGTTATTTTCTAAACATAATAAAGAAAGCAATTCTTTATAAAAGTCGTGATGTGTTCAACCTGAGTTTCGTGGTTAAACACAAACACATTTTGTTCCTTTTAAAAGCATCCAATATTGACTTGTCTGTTCCAACACACCACCCGATCCATAGTTGATAGCTTACTGAGCATTGCAAGCCAAGTGATAAATGCATATTTTGGAGTAGCTTGTGAGAACCAGACACCTGCGGTCCAACCATATTGCTGTTGTTCTTCTCGAATCAGTCTCCATGTTTCGTGAGTTGAGAATATATCTTTGTAACCAGTTCTTTTCCACATATGACAGTCCTCTGTTTCGGGTCTCTGTTTAACCCTGAAGCTTACAATAACTTTGTTCAATCTCCATCAATATTTCAGAGCGGTGTCTGGTTCTTCTTCTTACCGTGTGCAGCACCTCTGCAACAGTAGCATTACGACTGGTACCCAAATCAATAATACCACGATCACCAAGAATATGGAACAAAGTGCCTAACTCAGACCATTGTTCATACCAAAACGAAGTTTGCTGGCCATTTCCGTTGTATTTTCTGTGAAAGTGTTTAGCCTTACTCCTAAGCTTTAATATCTTCTTCCACATCCAAGAAGCCATCTGAGTTTTCTCATTGATTTCCCAAAAGTATTTGTGGGGTAAGGTAAACTTGCACCCATTTACCCCAAAGTGATTGTTGTGAGAGCATGCTCCATATTAACTTCAAACCATTCACCATGTTAACCTCCTTCAGCGGTCTTAGTCCAAGACCTCCCTCTTTTACCGGATGGCATCTGTGGAACCTGGCGAGCTCAACTCTGGTCCTGACCATAGAAGCGGAGAGCAGATAGATTCGATTTCTTTCATACATTGACTAGGTAAGAGGACCATAAGTTCACTTGACTCATGAGAAAAGATTTTATCAGCTGCAGTCTTCCTGCGTAGGAGATGAATCTGTTCGTCCAAGAGCTGGCCCGAGCTTGAACTTTCTCTAGAAGTGGCAAGCAGTCAGTTTTATTCATATACACGGGAAACTTATCTTTAGACCTGACCACTTTGCAAAATCATCAAATACCGAGATTAATCCTTCAACTGAACTCTTATTTCCTTCTAAAAATACCATGAAAGCAAAGATGCGTAAGAGAGATGGACTTACATAACCAAATCTTTTTTTCCACTGCAGCCTAAGAGATAAAACATTCATGCATATGACAAGCAGGTATGGCAAAAGACAACACCCTTGGCTCAGCCCACGCGCACTGCCAAAGTAGCCTGCAAGTTCTCCATTGACCTGAACCAAAAATGATGGGGTGGTGATGCAGTGGATGAAGTTAGTTGGGAAACCCATTGCACTTAATGAGTTGAGAATAAACAACCACGTTTTCGAAATATCTATCTTCATGGCACAACGAGGTGAGATTGATGTCTTTGACCAGCTCAGTGGCTAACAAGACGTTTTCCATTAGTAGACGAAAGCTGATTGATTTTCTGTAATCATTCTCGGGAGAATTGAGTTAAGTCGAGTAGCAATGATTTTTGATACCACCTTGTATAGAACATTACAGCATGCTAAAGGCCGGTAGTCTCGCATTACCTTTGCCTCTGTTTTCTTTGTGCTGACTGATGAGAGCCAGAATAGTGGAATTGACACCTTTAGGAAGAAAGCCAAACTTGAAAACAGACACTGTAAAGTCATGTCCTATAACAGACCATGTTGTTTTGAAAAACTCAACAGGAAACCCGTCTGAGAAGACATCGCAAATAAGACTTTTTTAACTTCCTCCATAGTAACTTTTTTCGAGCGTTTGCTTCATCAAAGTCCTCCGTTTTTTTTTTTATTTAAGAAATCAGAAAAGAAAGTTGCAGCCTCCTGCTTGATATCAGCGTGACTTGCTGCCATAGTTCAATCAGCACAAATAATCTCTCTTATTGTGTTTTGTGCACAGCGAGTCCTCACAGCATTGTGTTCTGATCCCCAATATCCAACCAATGAAGTTTCGCTTTTTGCTTTAGATGCTCTTCTTCCAGTGCTGCAATATGATGCCACCGATCATAAGCTTCACCTTCAGCTCTGATTGTATCCACTGATAGGTTAGACACTTCCCGTTCGTTTGTACATCTCAAAGGTGCATGGTCCATCTAGATGTCTTATCCAGATGGTCCATCTAGGGGTTGTTCGTTTCTGTATTTCGTTTATGCATCCAGATGAAGCATCTGAATGTAACTATGTTCGTTTGCTTTTAATTTTTTGAACTTACATTTGCATTCAGATGCACTTGTTACTAAAATAATAAAAATATATATGTTTTACGGTTTTGGCGGAAAAATAGGTTTTGACGAAAAATATATTTTACGGTTTTGTCGGAAAATTTTATTTTTTGCTGTTTTTGCAGTTTTACGGCGGCCAAAAAGTGCATTTTTACGGTTTTAGCGGAAAAATGTGTTTTGTAGTTTTGACAGAAATACGTTTTAACGGAAAAGTGCGTTTTGGCAAGAAAATGTATTTTACGGTTTTGGCGGGAAAATGCATTTTGCAGTTTTGGCAAAGTAGGTTTTTTTTTGTTTTGGCGGAACAATATGTTTTTGCGCGTTTTGTGAGAAATATGTTTTTTGCGAGAAAATACATTTTTTTACAATTTTGGCGGGAAAGTGCGTTTTAACGAAAAATGTATTAATACGGTTTTGGCGGAAAAGTTTTTTTTTGCGAGAAAATACATTTTTTGGTTTTTGCGGGAAAGTGCGTTTTTTACAGTTTTGGCGGGAAAATACGTTTTGGTGGGAAACTGCGTTTTTGTAGTTTTGGCAGAAATTTACATTTTGTAGTTTTGGCAAGAAAATGCATTTTGGCGGAAAAGTGTATTTTTGCAGTTTTGGCGGGAAAGTGCGTTTTTGTGGTTTTTACGGTTTTGCGGAAAATACTTTTTTGCTGGAAAATATATTTTTGTGATTTTGGCGGAAAAATGCATTTTTGCAGTTTTGGCGGAAAAATGCGTTTTTATGGTTTTTGCGAAAAAGTATGTTTTTGCAGAAAATACATTTTTTTTGTTGGAAAATACGTTTTTTTTTTTATTTTGGCGAAAAAATATTTTTTTGCGAAAAATGCGTTTTTACAGTTTTGACAAAAAAAAAATATAATTTTATGAAATTATGATTTTGGTTTGAAAATAATATATAGTTTTATGGTATTAAATTTTAAAAAATAATTTTTAAATTAAAATATTATTTTTGTCATTTATCAGTTTTGACTGAACTAGATGCATTCAAATGCACCATAGAAACTCACCTTCATTTAGGTGAGAATTTGAGATGAGTTTTGAAAGATGCAGTTGGGTGATCCATCTGGATGTGGCATTTTAATGCAATAATCGAACATTGATTTGCATCTTCACCCAGATGGATCACCTAGATGAGCAAACGAACAGCACCAGAGAGTCTTATTCATCTTTTGCTCTTTTTGTTAGGTTTCCCATTTTTTATTGACCAAGTTTCCTGATTAGAGGCTTTAGAGCTTTGAGCTTCTTTGTCAGACGAAACATTGCAGATGTTGAGTGAAAAAGCTTTTCTGTAGTAGACCAATACTCCTCAACCATTGGTAGAAACTCATGAATTTTTCCAATACTTGAACGGTCTCTTAAGTTTAATATCAACAGAGCCTAATTGGACTCTGCAGTGCTGATGGTCTGAGCAGCCTTCTGATTCAAACACGAGAAAGCATGCGAAAACCTGTGCAGTGTGTAAGATATAGAAAGACTTCCATCACTCCATAGTATATTCCTCATATCATTCTCATTAACTCTCCATATATATATTCATTCCTAAATACCATCTCTTTGTATGTATAAAGACAGAGCATTGCTCAACGTTAATTACACACAATTCCATAATTTAATATGGTATCAGAGCAATAGAAGATTCTTATTTTTTTTTCTACCTCTTCTTCCCCTCAGACTCCTCTCTGTTCTCCTTTCTCTGTTCTCTCTTTTCTCTGTTCTTAAATCTCTGTGTCTCTCACGTTCCTAATGGCTCAAGACAGTTCAAACCCTACGTCCTCGGCAGAGACAACAACAGTCTTCAACACCAGAGATCCAGCCAGTACCTTGCTTACGGTGAATATGTCAAACATCACCAAATTAACCAACACCAATTACCTCATGTGGAGCAAACAGATTTGTGCTCTACTTGAAGGTTTGGAATTACATGGATTCCTTGACGCCATGACTGCCGTGTCCCCTACTGCAACTCACGCTGATGGCCAAACAGGAACAAACCCTGCCTATGCTCCTTGGAGAAGACAGAATATGCTTCTCTATAGTGCTCTTATTGGAGCTATCTCCACACCATTGCAACCATTGGTCTCTAGCGCCACCACGACAGCCGAGATCTGGAGTCTACTTATGCAAACCTTTGGCAATCCGACTCGTGGACATATAATCTCTTATTATTTACGGAGCATCAAGGCCAAAACAGATGAACTCGCGCAGCTTGGGAAACCGATGGACCCGGAAGACATCACTGAATACGTTCTCAATGGTTTACCTGAGGACTACAAGCCAGAAGTTGGCGCGATCCATGGCAGAGACACAACAATATCCTTTGCGGAACTCCATGAGCGCCTTCTTAACAGAGAGGCAATGATTCTCTGTAAAGCCTCAGTCACGTCTCCGGAGACGCCAATCACAGCGAACGCAACAGATACTCGCTTCAGGAACAACAATACAAACCAGACATGGAGACCCAACAAAAAATCGCACCTCCAACAACAGGAACCATGCGAACCAGCACTCCCACAACAGATCACCACGTCCATATCTTGGAAGATGCCAGGCGTGTGGAACACAGGGCCACAGTGCTAAATACTGCCCTGAATTCCGTATGATATGTGGACCAGGATCCACACCCCAATGGAATCCGCCTCAGCCATGGCAGCAAGCTCCTCCTCCTCAATCATGGCAGCCAAGGGCTCATGTTGCATTGATGAATGGTGACCCCTCTACCTGGTTGCTTGACTCCGGTGCCTCGCATCACATGACATCTGACTTAGCCAATTTATCACTTCATGCTCCATACAATGGTGGTGATGATGTGATTCTTGGTGATGGCTCGGGTCTGAACATATCACATACTGGTTCTTGTTCTCTTCCCTCTTTCAAAGCACCCTTCTTCATTGATAATGTTTTATATGTTCCTGCTTTAGACAAGAATCTACTATCAGTTTTTCAGTTATGTTCAACTAATGGTGTGGCTGTTACTTTTACTCCAACGTACTTTCAGGTTCGAGATCTGAATACGGGAGCTCTTCGAATGGAAGGCAAACCTAAGGGTGGAACTTATGTTTGGCCTAAAAACCTGACATCAAAACCACCATCTTTATCTTATGCTTCATCTACTTCTACTACTTTATCGGATTGGCACTCTCGTTTAGGCCATCCTACGATTTATGTTTTAAGAACTATGCTTTCAAAATTTGATTTACCTCTGTCTTCAAATGTTTTATTGACCAAGCCTTGTAACGCTTGCTCTATTAATAAGATGCACAAGATGCCATTTTCAACTTCAACTCTTACATCATCTTCACCACTCGATATTGTCTTCTCAGATGTTTGGACTTCGCCTCTTATTTCAGTCGATAATTTCAAGTACTATGTTATTTTTGTGGATCACTATACTAGATATACTTGGTTTTACCCTTTAAAAAGAAAATCACAAGTTTCCGAAGTTTTTCAGCGATTTAAAGTGTTGGTTGAAAATAGATTTCAATCAAAACTAAGAACGTTATATACGGACAACGGTGGTGAGTACATTGCTCTTACTGCTTTCTTAGCATTGAATGGCATCTCACATTTTACTACACCACCACACACTCCAGAGCATAATGGGATTTCTGAAAGGAAACATCGACACATTGTCGAGACGGGATTAGCCCTCTTATCCCATGCTTCAATGCCAAAAGGATATTGGACTTATGCCCTTGCTACCGCTGTGTACCTTATCAACCGTATGCCGACTCCTATTTTATCTATGAAATCCCATTTGAGTCTCTTTTTGGCCAAGTTCCAAACTACTCTAAGTTAAGAAGTTTTGGTTGTTTATGTTTTCCTTGGCTTCGTCCATACAAGTCTCATAAACTTGATTCTAGATCAACTCCTTGCATATTTTTAGGCTATTCAACAACACAAAGTGCTTACTTTTGCTTAGATAGAACTACATCCCGCATCTATACATCTCGCCATGTAGTTTTCCATGAGTATGTTTTTCCATTTATATTGCCTAACCCACTAATCTCTAAGTCTCGAAATGAAGTGGTTGATGCAGATTCTTCACCAGTAACAGCACCTCTGGTTCAAGTGATTCCTACACAGTTGCCTTCACGGAACGCTACGGCACAACACCACTCGACAACAACGACAGAAACCACCGTGCCGCCGGCAATCCTTACACCAGTGCCAGTTACAACTCCTACACCTGATCCATCCACGAGCAGAGCTCCTGATAACACAACGACCCTGCACCCATCACCTCAAACTGACCCTGCTCTGGAACGTCAACAAACTGCCACAACCTCGACGTCAACTCTGCAGGTTCCTCAAAGACCACCCACCAGAATGTCTCAAAGAACAAGAAAACCGGTTGAAAAGCTCAATCTCAAGGCTGTGGTTAATATTGGCTCTGAAAAGATTCCTACTTCAGTTGCAGAAGCACTTAAAGACCCACGCTGGCGCCAAGCTATGATCGACGAAATCAATGCTCAACTTCGTAATCACACATGGGACCTGGAATCGCCAACAAAAGCAGCAAATGTAGTTGGGTGTAAATGGGTCTTCACTATCAAACGGAAATCTGATGGTACTGTGGACAGATTCAAAGCGCGTCTAGTTGCTAAGGGCTTCAATCAAAAACCAGGGATAGACTTTCATGATACCTTCAGTCCCGTCGTTAAACCTTCAACGATTCGTCTTGTTCTTAGCATAGCCACTTCCCACAACTGGCCTCTTCGACAGTTCGATGTTAATCACGCATTCTTGCAAGGCAAGCTTGAGGACAATGTTTACATGCTGCAACCTCCAGGGTTCATTGACAAAGACAATCCCACCGCTGGTTGTAAACTTCATAAGGCGATCTACGGTCTGAAACAAGCTCCTAGGGCATGGTACAATGAGCTTCGAAGGTTCTTGCTTGCCTCTGGATTCAAAAACTCTATGGCTGATGCAAGCTTGTTCATCTACAACTCCAACGGTGTTCTCCTCTACATGTTAATCTACGTCGACGATATAATCCTAACAGGAAACAGCCAGCCTCATCTCGCCAACTTCATCTCCGCACTCTCAACAAGATTCTCTCTTAAAGACCTTGGAAAACTTTCTTATTTCTTAGGTATCGTAGCTCATTATTCTTATCAAGGCCTATTACTTACACAACATCGTTATATTGCATATCTTTTACATAGGAACAAGATGGTGGACTGCAACACGGTTCCTACTCCGATGTGTCCATATAAGAATCTTACTTTGACCTCAGGAATGCCTCTCAAAGATCCAACTCAATATAGAGCCACGGTTGGGAGCCTCCAATACCTTTCACTCACACGTCCAGATATCTCTTTTGCAGTGAATAAGATGTCTCAGTTTATGCACACTCCCACCGACGAGCACTGGAATGGAGTCAAACGCATACTCCGGTATCTTGCTGGAACCATGACCACCGGCATATTCTTTTCCAAGACTAACACTCCAACCTTGCAAGCATATACCGATGCTGATTGGGTAGGAAACAAAGATGACTATACTTCCACTGGAGCCTACATTGTTTACTATGGACATCATCCTATAGCCTGGTCCTCCAAGAAACAAACTACGGTTGCACGCTCATCAACGGAGGCAGAGTATCGCTCCATTGCCTCTACTGCCTCAGAAGTTTGTTGGGTTACCTCATTGATCACCAAGTTGGGATTAAAGCCACTCACTACACCAACAATCTATTGCGACAATATAGGAGCCACCTACCTTGCCGCCAACCCTGTATTCCACTCTCGCATGAAACATCTTGCACTTGACTACCATTTTGTTCGGAACCATGTACAAGCTGGTCATATTCGCGTCACACACGTCACCTCTTCTGATCAGCTCGTCGATGCCCTCACCAAGCCTCTTCCTCGCTGCAAACATCAGTCTCTGTGTAACAAGATTGGCCTCGCTAAAGGCGGTCCATCTTGAGGGGGGATGTAAGATATAGAAA
Organism: Moricandia moricandioides; assembly: GCA_905132885.1. Classification (NCBI taxonomy): domain Eukaryota; kingdom Viridiplantae; phylum Streptophyta; class Magnoliopsida; order Brassicales; family Brassicaceae; genus Moricandia; species Moricandia moricandioides. The sequence goes on from CAJHQQ010002844.1 coordinate 54,469, forward strand.
GACTTCCATCACTCCATCGTATATTCCTCATATCATTCTCATTAACTCTCCATATATATTCATTCCTAAATACCATCTCTTTGTATGTATAAAGACAGAGCATTGCTCAATGTTAATGACACACAATTCCATAATTCAATACAGTGCAACAACATTCAACAGGACTCATCTAGCCTCTTACAGATTAAACCATTGTCTCTCTTGTTACACCAAGTATAAATAGGACCCTGAAATCCCATATCTGTCAGCTGGTAAAGCCTCATTATTCTTTGAAAATCTCACATTCTCTGGGGAAGAGCGGGGAAACTGCAAAACCAGAATGCTCATCACCATCTAGTATTTCATTAAAATCACCCATGATTTATTCCTGAACAGAACTGAATCTTGATGACTGCTCCAATCACCCCAAATAACCTTTCTCTCTTCTACCACATTAGCTGCATTGAGAAATGTACAAAAAAATTCCTCCTCTGCACCATCCATTAAGACTGAACAAGTGATCATCTGCTCGCTCTTAAAGACTGGTGTTATGCGAACCGAGTCTCGCCAAACAACCCAAATATGACCTCCTGTGCTATGCTCATAGTTTGTTATTGACCCTTTAAAGACCGAATCCATAATCTTATTTGATTTACCTTTCTTCACCCTTGTTTCTAATAAGCAGCCAAACTTGAAATCTTTGTTTTTTTGTCCATTGACGAACTGCGGAATGTTTAATAGGTTTGTTGAATCCACGGACATTCCAAAAGAACACTGACATTAAAGATTCGTGGGGTGGACTGTGTGCTGAATGAAGCAGGTTCTGCAGGAGCTAAGTTTCCCAATTGATCTTTGTTTTTCCTGGCATTGCGAGTTTGAGTTGGCTTTTTGCTTCTCTCAGACTCGCTATGAACTATTTTCTTCGGCCAGAATTTGTGAATCTCCTTCTAACTTCTAATCTGAAGCTTGAACAGAGTCAGTATCGTGTATCTCACCCTCCTCTTCGTCTAAACTTAAGACTGCAAACTTAGAAGCCGAAATTGGAACATCATTCGTTACATCCTCTCCACTTCTAACAGGAATTCTTCCTATCTTTGATGGTGAGACATGCGACCAAGGAGCCCGAGGTTCCCCATCCTCATCCTCTACACTAACTTTCTCCATGTCTTTCAATCCTTCTGCTGTTTCATTTAACACAATCTTAGCACCCTGTGATTCCACCAACACCATGTCTGTTGCTAAGTTCTTTCCAATCTCAGTAGAAGTATTCACGGTTTTAGTTGGAAGAGTTGCTTTTTCGGGAGATCTTTGTAACCTCCCGATTTCTGGTATATGTGAAAAGTATTAAGATAATTGATTTGGCTACCTATGTCACCAAAGTGCGCTTACATTTTCCGTTACACATCCGTTTAGAACTCCAGGGTTAAACGTGATTATGCTGGAGTAGTGGAAGGATATGTGGTCTATCAGAAAGTGATTCGTGATACCGCGTGAGTGAGGCAAAAATACGAGGAAAAGTCATGTAGTGATTGCAGGGTCAGTAAACAAGATTTTCGAGCCTTGAAAAAATTACGCACCGAACGTGGGAACGAGATGGGGCCCACGGGCCGAGAGAGCAGGCGTGGGTGGCCTATTAGCTGTGGACGGTCGAGGCATTAAAAGTGGTATAAAAGCTAGTTAGCTCATGTAGTTTTATTATGCACTCTCAAATTAACCCCATAAGCTACTTTTTACTCTCTCAAATAAGAGGTTCAGTTGTAGTACTTAAGGATCGAATCCACAAAGAGCGTAGACACACAATAGACTATAAATGTTTAGATTAAGCTAGGCAAACAATTTATTAAAGAAGTAATAGTAGACAAGTTAGCATGTGATT
>CAJHQQ010002845.1:0-56300 GCA_905132885.1 Moricandia moricandioides
ACACACTAAATAGAGAAATTAGTTTGACATTATTTTTTCCTTTTTTGTTGTTATTTTCCTTTCATTTATATATGGTATACCGTTTCATTTTTGAAGAAAATTCTTGTTAATGGTATTATAATGAATACTATTTTTATGCATTGTTTTATTAGTTTTAAATATGTCACATATGGCTAATTAATATAAGTTTTAATTTTTATATATGCTTTGGGATTAATGCAGCTACACATATGATTTTTTTTTCATTTTTTTTAATTTTGTGAAACTATCTATTTTTCATCATTAAACTTATATTTGTGTTGTATATTTTTCTATTGTATATATAATTAGGTGTAAGTATACGCTTACCTTTATTTTTATATTTAAAATTTAAAGGTTTATTCCTTGTATGATGTATATTTTACAATTTATATTTAATGTCATTCTTTACTATTCTCTCTGTTCTATTTCTCTTTACTATTCTCTCATTAAACTTATATTTGTGTTGTATATTTTTCTATTGGATATATAATTAGGTGTAAGTATACGCCTACCTTTATTTTTATATTTAAATTTTAAAGGTTTATTCCTTGTATGGTGTATATTTTGTCATTTATATTTTAAGTAATTCTTCACTATTCGGTCTTTTTGCAAAAGTAACTCAAAACTTGGAGTCAAACAGAAAACTAACCTTTTCTATTTGACTCGTTTTTTTTTTGAGATTTTCACCCCACACCTGCATTTTATCTACGAAAATACCATTAACTTTTTTTTTTTGGTTTTTCGAAAATGGCTTCTTTACTGTCTCAACCTCATCATCTTCAAGTATTTACAACATTGTCACTACCATGAATAGTTCAACAACCTTGTACTACCTGTTTGGAGCTTTTAATGCCCTTTAATGAATAGTTCAACAACGTTGTACGACCTGTTATGAACTAAAAACAACATTTCTTTCACTTTCTCTCCATATTCTTCCAAAAAACTCAAGCTTTTGATTCAAAATATTTTACGGTTGACAGAGCCATATTTCTTTCGTTTTGCTTTCGTTTGAGGTTCTGGGTGGTTGGAGAAGACCCTGTGTGCAAACGAAGTCATCTCACCTAGTTTAAGGTACGAATTTGAATTTTTTTTCAAGATCTGTTCGCGTAGAAGACTTACTCTTAAGTCATCTGTATGTAGAAGACTTACTGATAAGTCTTCTGGTCAAAACGAAAGACTTAATCTAAGTCGTCCGGCTTTGTTTGTTAAAAAAAAAAACTCTAGACGACTTATATGTAAGTTGTCTACGAAAAAGGGCTGGTTTTGCATTTGACCGAATCGTGTCAGATCTTTGACTATTTCTGGACGACTTATAATTCAGTCGTCTCTGAGAAAGTTAAAATTTCAATATTTTATTCAAACTAGACAACTTAAACGTAAGTCGTCCTAGGTTAGTTTTGTAATTGAAAAATAAAACTTGAAATTTACCTTTCTCAGAACGACTTAATTGCAAGTCGTCCAGACAGGCGACTTTATTTCAAGTCGTCCAGGAAAGCAAGGTTTGACGAGAAAACTTGCCAAGTTTTCTGGTCAAACCTTGCTTTCCTGGACGACTTGAAATAAAGTCGTCTATCTGGACGACTTTCAATTAAGTCGTCTGGAGAAAGTTAAATTTCAAGTTTTATTTTTCAATTACAAAACTAACCTAGGACGACTTACGTTTAAGTCGTCTAGTTTGAATAAAATATTGAAATTTTAACTTTCTCAGAGATGACTGAATTATAAGTCGTCCAGCAAGAGTCAAAGATCTGACACGATTCGGTCAAATGCAAAACCAGCCCTTTTTCGTAGACAACTTACATATAAGTCGTCTAGATTTTTTTTTTAACAAACAAAGCCGGACGACTTAGAATTAAGTCGTCCCATTTAATTTTCAATTGCAAAAGTGACCTCTTTAGACGACTTACCTTTAATTCTTCTGGACGACTTACTTCTATGTCTGCGGCAATGTTTAGTGAACTTCTTCATTTTCTCTATGTTTACTAATGTGTTTTATTTTGAATATTTGCAGATGATTCATCAGTTACAAGCAGTGTATGGAGAATGGTTGTTGAAAGATTGTCGTTGGGATTTTGTGGTTGATGATCTCAAAGGATCAAGATTGTTTTTATTGAATGAAGATTCAACACATGCTGAACTTGTTGCAATGGCTCAAGAAGATTATAACCTGGACATGAGAACAGTGACTGTGGAGATTAGCTAATCATTACCAGCAGAAATGATGATGGCTCCAGGCAGTCCTCCCATTCATGTTACAAGTGATAGACAAGTTCGAAACTTGCTCGAGATACTCAAAACGCATAGAGTATGTCTTTGTGTATCAAGCCGCAGCAAGGTGGAAACGATTTCAGAGAAAAGGGAAGAAGCTGGTGAATGGTTTGAAGATGTTGGTGATAATGATGAAGCTGGTGAATGGTTTGAAGATGTTGGTGATAATGATGAAGCTGGTGAATGGTTTGAAGATGTTGGTGATAATGATGAAGCTGATGAATGTTTTGAAGATGTTGGTGATAATGAGTTTGTTGCAGATGAAAATCAAAATGGGGAGGAGGAAAATGGGGAGGAGGATGCTGATAACTCTATTGTTGGTGAAACGGATCAGAATGGTGGGGATTACAGTCTTTATGGAAAGGTTCAAGATGAGGACGAGGAAGATGATGATAATATTTGTTTTGAAGAAATCGAAAAGACATATGGTAAGACAAATGCTATTGAAGGAGGAAAATCGGATGGTACCAGTATCTATGTCAACCAAAGTTTTGTTAGCAAGGATGCACTGCTTTCAGAGCTGCGGTTGGCAGCAGTGAGGGGTAGGTTTTCTTTCAGAATATACAAATCAACAAAAACTCTCCTTGTGGCAACATGTCGGGTTAGCGGTTGTGGATGGAAGATCAGAGCGAGTGTGAAACATGGGACAAACACGTTTTGGGTAACAAAGTATGTGGAAAAACATTTATGCTCAGTGGGAGACCGAATCGCTCAGCGGAGACACTGTACTCTGAAGTATGTTGGTAGTCTTTTCATTGATCGTGTTGGAATCATTGATGGGATAACTCCGCAGCATATCACTGATGCAATGAGGAACATGTTTGGCATGGCGCTTGATTACACCACTTCATACAGAGCACTGTTATATGCACAAACATTGGTGAGAGGATCAGCAGAAGAAGGGTATTCGCGTCTGCCATCATATCTCGAGCAAATCTCCATTGCAAATCCTGATTCTATCACGGCTATAGAACTTGATTCTATGAAAAGATTTAAGTATCTATTTCTCTCTTTTGGAGCTTCTATCAAAGGTTTTAATTATCAGAGAAGAGTCATTGTGGTGGATGGAACTCACCTAAGTGGAAAGTATGGAGGTGTTATGTTAGTTGCAGCCGCACAAGATGGGAATTTTCAGATATTCCCATTGGCTTTTGGGATCGTGGATGCTGAAGATGATCCTTCTTGGGAATGGTTTTTCACAAAATTGGCTAGTTGTATATCTCATGACAAGCCTCTGGTGATAGTCTCCGACCGGCACGCGGCCATTAAAAGTGCGTGTGATAAGGTGTTTCCTTGGGCAACCCGAGGAATATGTTATTATCATCTTCAAGATAACATTGTCAAAAAGTTTAAAGGGAAACATCTCTTGTACTTGGTGAAAGGGGCTGCTTATGCTCACACGGTTTACGATTATGACCGGTACATGGCTGAGATACGGAGTGCAAACCCGGAACTTGCAACGTATTTGGAGAATGCCGACGCCAGCCTATGGTCAAGGGTTTATTGTAAGGGGAACAGATACAACATAAAAACAAGCAACATCGCTGAATCTATTAATTCCGCACTGAAGCGAGCAAGAGGATTTCCGATTCCATTCCTGCTGGAGTTCCTAAGGGAGAAGTTAGGAAAATGGTATTGGAAAAGGAGACAAGATGCTTTGAGTCTCCCAACTCAACATAGCCGGGGTGTTGAATACTTGCTTGCTGTTCGAACAGAGATAGCAGATATGATGACGGTCCAACTAATTGATGGATGGCGATTCTTTGTGAAAGGTGGCAAAATGGACTGTGTGGTTGATTTGGAACATGCAAAGTGTGATTGTGGTGTCTTTACAGTGGAGAAAATACCTTGCTCTCATGCTATAGCTGCTGGAACACATGTTGGTTTGCATATCTCCACACTTGTATGTCCAATGTACTCAAAGAATTATTTGTATGCAGGATACTCAGAGAATATATATCCTATCGTGTCACAACATATTGAGGAACGAGAATGCTTTCCTCCATACGTAAAGCGTGGTCCGGGGAGACAGAAGAAATCAAGATGGCAATCTTGGTTGGAGCTATCTAGGATGAGAGGACACAAACCCAGGAAGAAACACAAGGCTTATAGATGCTCAAACTGCAAGGAAACTGGCCATACGAAACAAAAATGTACACAACCAGTTGACTAGTCGTCCAGACAACCTTTTACTAAGTCGTCCAGACGACCTTCTACTAAGTCGTCCAGTGTATTTTATATTTAGACGACCTTCTACTAAGTCGTCCAGTGTATTTTATATTTAGACGACCTTCTACTAAGTCGTCCAGTGTATTTTATATTTAGACGACCTTCTACTAAGTCGTCCACTGTATTTTATTTTTAGACGACCTTCTACTAAGTCGTCCACTGTATTTTATTTTTAGACGACCTTCTACTAAGTCGTCCACTGTATTTTATTTTTAGACTACCTTCTACTAAGTCGTCCAGTGTATTTTATAAAATTTAGACGACCTTCTACTGAAAGTCATCCATCTAAAAGACCTTCCAGACGACTTAAATGTAAGTCGTCTAGCTGGAAAACCTTCCAGACGACTTAACTGTTTGTCTTTTGTTGTATTTCTTTTGAGCCTAGAATAAATACAAATCGTTACAAAATCAAGTTTAAATACAAAGACTGAAAGTGAGTCAATTGACTTGATTGTTATTAACAGAGAATGAGTTACAGGGGATTTACAAAGACAAGTTCTAATGCCCACGAACTTTACAGGGGATTTACGAAGACAAGTTCTAATCATACATGCCCACGAACTTATCACCATCCTGGTTTTCTTTCAAATGCAGATCACCAAGCTCCGTAAATAAAGCCACCGCCATCTTATCCCTCATAGACTTCGCGTTGGACCTAGCAAAGTCTCTTTCGTTAAAGGGGACCCCAAGAGCATGACATTCAATGTACTTTACAGTGTACATGCCACAATCACCATTGTTGGCCGTGGGTACATTTCCATGTCTCTCATATGTGTATGGCTCCAACCCGTATTTGACCCGTAGTTCGTCGGTGGCAGCGCACTCAACAAGCAGATAAGGGACCATCTCGAGAAAAGGCTGCATTATCTCATCCCATGCTTCTGCTACCGTAGCTGAAGGTATGCTGTCCCAGACGACTATGTGCCTGTTAGGGATCGATATCCAAATAGCAACCCAATGAGTGTTCCCCAAGTTCACTGGCGCATAGATATCATCAATATCCTCCCCCCACACCTTGTTTGATTGGCAAAATGATGGTATTGATTCGTCATAATAATTCCACACCCCACCAGGTAGCATTCTTCCTAAACCTCTGTGATCGGGTTCCGATGATTTGAATCTCGGATAGTGGTCTCTCCAAGTTTGGGAAAAGTTGTGATCCAGGAAGCACATTCGCTCGCTCCTGAAACCTTGTGGGTTCTCCTGATACCTTTGCCTCAGCAAATTAATCCAAGCATCTATATGCTGCATATAAAATAATACAAGTTAGAAGATACCAGACGACTTATATTTACCAGACGACTTAAACATAAGTCGTCTGGAAAGTCGTCCACGTAGACGACTTATCTTTAAGTCGTCTGGTAAATATAAGTCGTCTGGAAAGTCGTCTACTTGGACAACTTTGTAGACGACTTTCCAGACGACTTATATTTACCAGACGACTTAAATATAAGTCGTCTAGTTGGACGACTTTGTAGACGACCTATATTTAAGTCCAGACGAAAAAGATACAAGATAAGCAGAAGACTTACACAGTCTTCCAACCATGCTCTGGCTGTCCGGAGGGTGTGATACCACCAAGTTGGTGATGTACGCGGTTTGGCTTCCTTCTTAGTGAAATAATGACTGCAAACAAAAAAGCAATCAGTTTTGGTAGACTAAAAGCAATCAGTTATGGGTTAAGCAATCACTTACGGATCAGTTTTCAACCAATCAGCGAGTTCCTTCAACTTAGGTCTGTCTAGTGGGGGAAATGGATTATAGGCTGCCACTTTATCTTTCTTTTTCTCTGTCGTATAAGGAGATTTCTGCGCGGGAGCAGGTTTCTTCGGTCGTTCACTCCTTGCACGCACAGAAGCATCCAACTTGCCTCTGTATCTAGCAGCCGTTACCTTATCGTCTGAAGCAGTGGGAGCTGTTTTGTCCAATACAACCAGGCTCTGTTCTGAAACTGGAACGCTTGATTGTGGAACTGGAACGCTTGGTTGTTGATCGGTGGGAGCGACGCTCGGTTGGTCTTTGGAGGAGACACCATCTGCTTTATCCTCCGGCAAGCTCTTCTTTCCCGAGTTCGCCTCATTGCGAATTTATCTCTGCAATATAAATAGCACACTAGTTAACCCTGGACGACTTAAATATAAGTTGTCTGGACAACTAGATGACCGTGGACGACTTAATTCTTGTTGGGAGAGGATTTGTTACTAACCTCGGATTCTTGGGCTTCAGGGGTAGTCTGTTTGGCTTTGGTGACACCAACGATCTTCTCCACAACTTCCACCCTATCGGACAACTTCCTAATCTACTTGAGGCACTTCGTAAACCCATGTTTCATACATTCAACTACTTCCTTGAACATATTTGACATCTCCTCTCTAGTTATCCCAGTAGCCTCTTCACTAGGCTCTTTAGGAGCCTCTGTAGGAGCCTCTTTAGGAGCCTCTTCATTAGCCCCTTTACGAGTTTTCTTCAGAGGTCTTGGATTGTCTTCCTCCTCCTCCACCACAACCACCTATGTGGCTTTCTTCGATGGAGTCACAACCTTAGGTTTGGTATAGACCTTAGTACCAGTGACTTCCCAGCAATCCATGGTCCACTTCCACGGTCTTCGATCATACATGACTTTAATAATGTTCTCCGCGGGCAGGTCCTCAACCTCGGAGTCCCATTTTGGCCACATTTCACTAAGGTCCTTCTCAACAAAGTTGATCACGCGGGTCTGCAGTAAATAGAAGAATCGAGTTAGATATTTGAAAAAAAAGACTAAATAGACGACTTAATTAAAAGTCGTCTACTAAGTCGTCCAGCTGGACGACCTTCCAGACAACTTATAATTAAGTCGTCTACTAATTCGTCCAGCTGGACGACCTTCCAGACGACTTATACTAAAGTCGTCCGGTAAGTCTTCCAGCTGGAAGACTTTCCAGACGACTTTAGTATAAGTCGTCTGCGCAGTCTTTTGGATTGAAGTAAATACCTGTTTCAAGATAGCAGCTTTCATTGATCTGCGACCTCTGCTGCCCTCGTAAGCCAGTATCGGTGGAGACGGACTGTTTGCTCTGGGAACACCAATACTAGCACCCAATTCCGGCGTAGCTGTGTATACCCAGACCTGAAGAACTTGTATAAACCCATCCACCGTGTAACAGCCAGTGATATCTTTGTTCCACAAAGAGTCCATCAGCACCTTAAACGCGACTCTCCCCCATGGATAATTCTCAAACCGTTCTAAGTCCATCACTAGCCTTGCAAGACTAGATCGTGTAGCGGTTGAAAACTTTCTCCCTTCAATGAATCCAGCGAAGATGGAAAGGTACGCGAGCCGCTTGCGATCTTCCCTAGACCAATCATCGCATCTCTTCAGCGCTGCTATTATCTGATCAGTAGTTGGGCCTGTTTCTAGATGAACTCCCAGCATCCCCCAGAAAGATACCATCTCTTTGGTAACTTCACATTTTGGTCTCTCAAGGTCCTCGATGTATTCGCAGTTTAGACCAGTGAGGTTTTCAAACTTTAACAGTGAAAACCTCAACGGTTCTGGACCAACGAGAGACCACATCTCATACTTCTTCTTGATGTCCAGCTTGAAACTGAGCATGTAGTGAACAAGCCTTGAAGCCCAACCAAATCTCTGCTCCTTGGACTTGATGAAAACTCCCAAACTCGACTCCTTGAGCTCTTCAAATTCCTCATCAGTAAGGGCTTCCCTAAGAGCAGTGTACAACTTGCTATTATCTGTGTGATACGAAATGCTATTGTGGGCGTCTGGTTCTTCCTCTAATGTGTATAACCTACGGGGGAGTTCTGGAATATCCATCATTTTTGTCTGCAAAATAATCAAAGACAACAATAGAGATAAGCTAAACAAGCTAAATCTAACAAGACGACTTAGTAGACAACTTGTAATTAAGTCATCTGGAAAGACTTCCAACTGGACGACTTAGTAGACGACTAATATTACAAGTCGTCTGGAAAGACTTCCAACTGGACGACTTAGTAGACGACTAAATATTAAGTCGTCTACTAAGTCGTCCAGTTGGAAGTCTTTTCAGACGACTTAAATTACAAGTCTTCCAGTAGAAAACTTTAAAGCGGACCTGACTAGTCGTAGAAGGAGTACCTGACTAGTCGCAGAAGGAGTACTCGTCATTGCGGTTATAGATCTGAAAAAATAAACGTGAAACGGTTAGAATGAGTAAATTGATAGAGACAACGTTTTATGTTAAACGACAATGAGTGTTTAGAGGAAGCGACGGTTTGTTCGGAGGAAGCGGCGGCGCTAGGGTTTAGAGGAACTCGGCGGCGCTAGGGTTTCGAAGAAGCGGCGGCGCTAGTGTTTAGAGGAAGCAGCGGTGAGAACGGTGAGAATGAAGTGAGATAGATAGCCGATGTTGAGAACGATGGTTTGTTCGGAAATAGTGAGAATTCAAATCGCCTTTAATATCGCCTTTGAGAGAGAACTGTTAGGGTTTTTGCGAAAAATTAACAAAAAAAAATCACCTTATATATCGGGTAAATAATCCGGTTAGCTTTAAAAGTATAGTGGTAAAATTTAAGGTTTGGTCCGGTTTAGACGACTAACAAATAAGTCGTCTGACGGATAATGTACATCAGACGACTTAATATTTAGTCGTCCGTTTACAGACGACTAAATATTAAGTCTTCCCAGACCTTAAAATGACTAAATTAACTAGCTAACCACGTTATAAAATCAAATTATACTTCAATACTGTTTACTATACACAGAAATGAACACGCTTAGGTAATTTTTAAATTTGTGTTAGACTTCTTAGACGACTAATAAATTAAGTCGTCTGACAAATCTTCCGGCTGGATGACTTTCCAGACGACTTAATTATTAGTCGTCTACTAAGACCATCCACAATGGTGTTACCATGATTTGTACATAGAGGAAAAAGGAGTTGTAGTTATAAAAGTTGATCATCCATTTCAAGTCATAGGTTTAAAAACATTTTGAAACAAGGGGACAACAACATAGAAGTCATCCATTACAAGTCCGCTATAAGCAAATTACAATAAGGCAATAGCAAGACAAACATCCATCATTTAGGAAGAGGCAAGGAAGTTGAGGCACAATCCGCAGCATCATCCCCTTGAGGAGGTGTATACTGAATCTCAGTACCACTACGACCGAAAGGAGTCACATGAAATACCATGTCTCCTTCCTTTTTGAACACGAGAATGTCACCGATGCAAAGGGAGTGTGTTTGGGCGAAGTCTTCCCAACCATCGGTGAGTCTTCTTCCTTCTTGTATAACTTCCCAAGTTTGGTGTGAAGCGTCCGATCGTAGTGTCCATTTTCCTTCGTTTGGCTTGCCTTGTACGTGTTTTGAGTAGAAGGCAAGTGATATTGTCTATAAGTCAACAAAGGAGAAGATAAGCAAAGGAAATAAACAGAGGAGAAATAGAGAGCGTGTGTATACCACGCCACAGTCGAAACAAGGAAGCAGAGGCTTCAAGAAGTGAGGTTCATGCTGATTCGCCATCTGCAAACAAGAAACGAATTGGAAACATTTTAATTCTAAGTCGTCTGGGTCGTCCACCTGAAAGACTTAGATTAAGTCGTCTGGGTCGTCCACCTGGAAGACTTTCCAGACGACTTAATTATAAGTCTACCAAGACTTCCAGTAGAACATTTGAAAGCTGACCAGACGAATGAGAGGAGAACAACATCCAACCTAACTAGACCACAAATCGATTGAAAGCCCCAATCTTTGAAACCCTAATTTGAAATGAAATTATCCATAAATTGCTTGAAATCACAAATCGTAACCGTAAAATGAGAGGAAAACAACATCCAACCTAACTAAACAACAAAGGAAGCGGCGGCGCTAGGGTTTAGAAGAAGCGGCTTATACTACCTGTTTAGAGGAAGCGGCGGTGAGAACAGTGAGAATGAAGTGAGATAGATAGCCGACGTTGAGAACGATGGTTTGTTCGGAAATAGTGGGAACTCGAAATCGCCTTTGATATCGCCTTTGAGAGAGAACTGTTAGGGTTTTTGCGAAAAATTAACACAGAAAAAAAAATCACCTTATATATTGGGTAAATAATCCGGTTAGCTTTAAAAGTACAGTGGAAAAATTTAAGGTTTGGTCCGGTTTAGACGACTTACAAATAAGTCGTCTCGCGGATAATTTACATCAGACGACTTAATATTTAGTTGTCCGTTCACAGACGACTAAATGTTAAGTCGTCCTAGACCCTAAAATGAAACCCTAAACTAAAATGACTAAATTAACTAACTAACCACGATATAAATCAAAGTATACTTCAATACTGTTTACTATACACAGAAATGAACACGCTTAGGTAATTTTTAAATTTTTCAAAAACGGTTTTAATGCTTTCCAAAATTTAACCCTAAGAACACATACAATACTACAACATATGTTGATGAAACATAAACTAAAGAATATCATGACTCACTACTTTCACTCATCTAGGCTGAAAACAATTGAAATTTGTTATATCTTAATTTATATCTCTTAAGACATATGTTAATTACATAATTCCTATTTTTCACTTATCAAAATATTTTTTACTAAATTTTTAAATTATGTTTAAGAATAACTGTCCAGACGACTTTAAGTTAAGTCGTCTGGACGACTTATTTTTAAGTCGTCTGAACAGACGACTTGCGAGAGTTAGAAACGTAAAAAAAATTCCGTTTTTTTGTTTGTTCACAAGGGGATAGTTGTAATTTCAATAGCCTTTTAAGTTACTTTTGCCTTTGACCCAAGTTTGGGTATTCTTTTGGGTTTGACTCCAAGTTTTGAGTCACATTTGGCAATTCTGCCTTACTATTCTCTCTGTTCTATTTCATTTGTTGTTCTACAGTATAATTTTTATTTCAAAATCAGTATAATTTTGGAATTTCAATATAAATTTATTAGTTTTATATGATATATGATTCTTTATGTTTTCTATTATGTGTTTTTTCATTAGTTAAAATGTGGTTAGAAGTATAAGTAATAATGTTTTTATTTTCAAAATATAAGAAATTGAATATTTTTGTAATATGTGTACACAATTCGGAAATGACAATTAAACTGAAACAAATAGAATATATGTTTTAGTTATATCCAGGTTTTAGTTATTGTATTCTTCATTTTTTCATTTATGTGTTTCTCCATTCTGTTTCTATATGTTTAGTTATATAGTGAGTGTTGAGTTATTGTTGTTTGTCGTTTTGGATTTGGTTTTATGACTTGCACTTTTTTATAATTGTGATATAATTTTTGTTAGGGATTTTTCTCTTTTATATATTATAAAATTATGTTTTACATTCTTTTAAAACAAAACTGTAGTTTAAAAAAATAAATAATATGATAACAATTTGAGTTCTCAAATTGATGAACTTTAATTTTCTTTGTTGTGTCTTATGTTACATTTTTCTAAACAAATCACGTTTCTTTTCCATACAATATAATAGTTTTTGAAATCTTTTTATCTAAAACACTTATATATTCATCAAATATAAAAATAATAATAATTTGTTTTTTTTGTGTTAGTCCAAAACCTTTAATCTTCATAAATAAAAAAATGAGATGTTTTTAAGTTAATATTTTTTATTCAAATGAAATAAATATATGAAAAATATTTTTTTTTCAGATTACATGTCAATATATGAAAAATAATATATTTTTTGACCTATTATGTATGCTATACTATAAAGAACATATGTTAATTATGTAACATATAAAACATGTTATCTAGAAATGCGTGAGTGTGTATGTTCCTATAGAAAATATATACATTACATTTTTCTCCCACATAATGCATGTAATGAATCTGTACCATCTTTCACTTTTTTATTTTCCGATGTTAATAAAATTAGAATATTATTTACACATGTAGAATTTTTTTTATAATTAAGATTATTATAGTTTTATTAAAGTTTACACGATAGTGTATCCATATTTTAGGAATTTTATCTGTAGGAAAAATTGTTGTGAAGTAAAAATAAAACTATATTAATTTAAATTTTAGACAATTCAAATTTCTGAAGTATACACAAAAAGACTTCTAATCATCATATCCTTTCAAATTTTAACATTCATTAATGTATAGTGGTTTGAACAACCTGTCGTGGATTAATGTCACATAGGAAAATAATATTAAATTGTTTGTCAACTAATGACGGACGAAGATGCCACAGAAGAAAGGGAAGAACTTTAGCAACAATTTCTTAATTAAGTTGTGAGATGTGACGAAATGAAAAGAACAAATGACATCTTAATATGAGTAAAAGAAACATTACTCTCCATGGCCTTTACATAGGAGGGAGTTACGGACTTATGTTTTTTTTTTGATAACATGAAACTATATTTCCAAAAGAAAATTGGTTACATGAGCTTCAAAAGCAGAGTACTTCTATGGCCAAAAAAATTAAAACTAGTGAGAAGCTAAGAGTTTGGAATAACAAATTTTAAATAAGGTTAGTTATACTTGAACTACAAGGAGAGTAAGTTTGTACACCCCTTGTTGTGACGTCTTACTAGGAGAATATCTTTTGTGATCCTATCAATCTTGTTGAAGATAGCTAGGGACGTTGTTGGAGATCTTCCATGTTTATTGTCATCTCTTTCTATCCATATGTGATAGACTGAGTTTGACACATAATTTAACTGAGAAGCCTTCATCTCCACTGCAAACCTGCAATTCAGGAGCAAGTGATCCCTTTTTTCCTCAGCAGTGGAGCAAAAAGTACAGGTTCCAACATCCAACAAACCCCATTGGAATAGTCGCTCATTCACCGGCAGCCTATCAAGGTTAGCCACCCAGAAGTTAAAAGCATGCTTAGGAACCATGTTTTTGAACCAGACTGCCTTTGACCAATCATTAGTTGCAGCTCTTTGATCAATCCAGACTTATTGTTTGATGATTCAACATCCACTATATGTTCAAGACTTAAAATGAGAGAGATGAGACATGCGGAATGGTATTAACTTCAAATAAATAGAGAAATAATAATTTCTCACCTTCAGCCATGTGGAGAAACTATAGGATCTAAGGTTACTCCTAAGTAGGAGAAGGTGATGCATCAAACTTTAAAACGTCCTTGATCTGAGATCTTATGGCACAACTGAAATCAAGAATAATTGGAAGAAAAAATAGTCAAATTTTAAAAGTTGAGAAACACCAAAAACATTAACAAACTTGCGACTGACCTAGCATGATTTAATACTGGAGTGGAGTAACAGAGCAGTGTTTAGTTGACTCGTACATAACTGTAAAGAAGATCAGATTATAAGACAAAGGCCAAGACATGTGGTTTGCCTAATGGTGCCAAAGTTAAAATTTTGTTGCTTGATTAAATCTCTGGCTACTTACTCTCAAGCAATGCTTTTGTATTTGAACCAACAACAAAAATAATTTCAAAGACTGGGTTTGCTTATTGTGGTGAGAAACACAGTTTTATCTGAGTTAAAGCACAAACTTCAATAGTGAATAGTGGAGTTATATACATGGAAAGATGCAGATGTTTACCTAATCATGTGGCAGAATGTACTATCTTTTGTTTGACTGAATCATCCCTAGTCTCTTTGTCTTCTACTCAGCTCAAAGCAACAACCACAAAAGAGATCCGGAATTGTTGTGACGTCTTCCTGAACAGAGAAACATTGAGGGAAAACAATATTAATCAACTACTGCCACTCATTATATATCTAATTAACACCCATATCAAGGTGGCAACTATTTATTTGAGTCAATCAGTTCAAAACAAAAACGAATCAGACTGAAGAGAAGAACAAACCTTTCTCTTCCCAAGATATAGTTTATTAGAGATTGTTAGTTTAGCTGAAACCCTAATCTCTGTTCCTTAGTCTTACCATTCAAACCCAAATCTTCAACTTCGATAGCATCCTGGCGCGATAGATTATGCTCTGATAGTATTTGGTTCCAATTTCAGGGGATATCATATTATTTAGTTAGTTCAAATAGTGTTATTGGATCCAACTCCATGAAAACTTTTAAACAAAACAAAATCACTTAGTGATTCAAGATTTTAAGACTTTGATTCTAGTTACCTGAGCAATTGTCTTCTAAGAGGAGGCATAACTCAGTCCGGTGAGATTCGTCGAACAACTGAGCCAGCGGAGCCTTCCCGTCGGGGTTTTCAGACTTCATAGCCATCGTTTGGTGTGGTTGAAGCAATGTTTGGGCAAAAAATTTATATAAAGAGAGAGGATTGGAGATGGAACATGAACGTTTTTTGGGCGTTGCAAAGATTAATAAAGAGAATTAAATGTAAAAAGGTGGGGGTGGAGTTAATTACAGAGTAACAACAACTGCAGAGACGATAAGGACGATGAAGGTGAAGAGTTGGTAATCTCTGTCTCCGCTCTTGGACCAAGATATGGGCTTGCCTGAGAATTGGCAACTTTGAATTAGATAGGATCCATATATTTCCGTCCAGTTCAATTGGACATATAACAATTCGGTGACGTGGCTTGAAAATGATTCCTTATTGGTTGATTATTTTAAGGACGTAGATAGCCTAACTGATGAGTATAAGCGGCTTTTAGTATATGTATGTATTCGGTGATGAAATCTAAATGGGCTAAATGGACCAAACGGACACGAAATATAAATGGGCTAAATGGACCAAACGGTTTACCTGAAGAAATTTTTATGGCGACGTGGCAATTACATGATTTCTGATTAGCTGATTTTTCAATCTGAGGTGGACACTCTCCCTATCAAGAATATTGGCCTTTCAGTATTGTAAGATTCTCACTACTCTATATTAATTACAAGGATTGCCATTGGTACAACTAAAAAAGTTTACTACAAAAAGAGAGGTTTACTATGTTTGATCTTTCAATAACCTATACACAATACAATTTCATTAAGACTGCAAAAAAATAAAAATAAAGGTGTAACAACTTGTCATGTGGGACCCAGCTAGTGTTGCAGCGCATCGATCTTAACTTCTCCCATGTGATACAACTTGTCTGAATTCACATATTGATCTCGGTTCACAGGTAGGTTATTGGTGCGCTTGACGTTACTCGAACCCAAAACCTCACTCTTTAACAGTACTCATACAGAGAATCAGTCACCAATTGATCAATGCCAAAGGAGTGCTGAACGGCAAGCCCTATCTTGGATGATCAAAATTTCCCCCTTTATTATAATCACGATGAGTAGGAAGATTGTGAGCAAGAACCAACCTCGAAAAAACTATAAAATGAATTCTTATGATAATTTTACAAGCTAGTTTGCATTGATGTCTTGCTATTTTAATGATTTTAGCCTCTTATTTTTGTCTCATTCTAATTTATTTAGATTGTATATAGAAGTATATATTACATTTGCATCTTCTTGGTATTGCAGTGGTTATTTTTAGGTTTTTCATGCAATAACTATTCATAATACAATCCATAAAACTCGTGAGAAATAAGACAAAACAGAACATTTGGTGAGATAGAAGACTCTTAAAACTTGATGTGTAATAACCATCCATCTCTTCATTCCCAGCACTACATCCACTCGTAATATTTGAGAGTGAGCAATAGATTCATGAACTCTTGCATTTTGTAACGGGCTTTATTGCCTGGATCTAGTAAATGGGCCCTTATTTGGGGAGAGTAGATTAGAGTACACAGAAGAGACACGTGTCAAAACGTGACAACTCGGGTGGGAGTTGGATAAGCCCCCTCCCAAGTCAGAAGATCTAACCAGCCATGGCCAAACCATCCTCTCCTCTTCCCACTTCCTGAATCTCAAATCTCCTCTCCTCTCTTCTTTCTTCCCATATATGGCTACAGCAATCGCTTCTCTTTCCTTCCCGGCGTTGAGCCAATCGGGAAAGATCTCCGGTTCCGCCCCTTCTCGTCCTCTCACCTCCGTCTCCGCCATCTGCACGAGGATTCCTCGCCACACTTTGACTTCTTCTAGGGCTTCCACTTCCTCTTCGAAACTTATTATCCACTGCATGTCCACTGTTACTGGTAAATTCTCTATTACACTTCCTTTCAGACTCTACTTGAGGTTTTGTTCTGCATTTGAACTCAAAAACATGTTTTGTCCCTTTGGGGGTTTTGTGTTTGTCAGATGTGCCTCCTGTGTCGGAGACGAAGTCAAATTTTCTAAAGGCTTACAAGCGGCCCATCCCGAGTATATACAACACGGTTTTGCAGGAGCTCATCGTGCAGCAGCATTTGATGAGGTATAAAAGGACTTACCGTTACGACCCTGTTTTCGCACTTGGCTTTGTCACTGTCTATGATCAGCTCATGGATGGATATCCGAGCGACCAAGATCGAGATGCCATTTTTCAAGCTTATGTCGAAGCTTTGAACGAGGATCCTAAGCAATACAGGTTCATTAGCTCTCTCTGTCTGAGTAGTTGTCTTGTTGAAAGATTGAGTTGAATCTTTTTTTTTTTCTATTCTCGGCAGAATTGATGCGCAGAAGATGGAGGAATGGGCTCGAAGCCAGACTTCTGGTTCACTAGTTGACTTCTCATCTAAGGAAGGAGAAGTTGAAGCAATTCTTAAGGACATTGCTGAGAGAGCTGGCAGTAAGGAGGGCTTCAGTTACAGTAGGTTCTTTGCTGTTGGCCTCTTTCGCTTGCTTGAGCTTGCTGGTGCTACTGATCCAACTGTCCTTGACAAGGTCCATACTATTTATATGTCTTCCATTTCTTAATTCACGGCTTAGCTATTGTGCTTGTTATTCCTGACTTGTCACATTTTGGATCTATGTGTCTCATGGAACAGCTTTGTGCATCCCTAAATATCAACAAGAAAAGTGTGGATCGGGACCTGGATGTGTATCGCAACCTCCTATCAAAGCTTGTCCAAGCCAAGGAACTACTCAAGGAGTATGTCGAGAGGTATTTACGCCATCTATGTCTCTTTTTCAGCAAATAGATAATGCTATGATGAACCTTTTGGAACCTTAAACATTGGGCAATTTTGGTTTATTTTAGGGAGAAGAAGAAGCGAGGGGAAAGAGCCGCCGAATCCCAGAAAGCTAACGACTCAATCTCCAAGTGTGTGGGAGATTTTAGTCCATCTTTCTTGGTTTGACGGCAAAATCCTAAACAATCAATTTGTGTTTTTTTTTAATTTATTGTAAACAACAGCAATTACTTGACCCTATAATATACATTTGCTCATTCCTAAGAACATTTTCATACGTGCATTTGTTTGCTGGACAAGTATCTCTTTCGATTTTATGAGTTTTGACATAAATGTTGATGCATGTGGTCTGTTATTTACATTGAGAGTGTGGTGTGGTGTGGTGTGGTGTGGTGTCTCTAGTTGCTGTCTTCACTGGAAATGTGATCCACCATTAGTCCGTAACTTCCTCCTCCTTGAAGCCCTGCCTTTTGAATTATTTATATGTTGTCCCTAAAAAAAAGAAATATTCAAAATGAATCTCCATAAAACAGATAGATAAAATCAATGCTAAAGGAATTGCACTTTAAGTAGGGAACAGCGCTGCTATAAGATCGAGATACATTACATAACTGTCTCGACCATTATGCGTGAACAACAAAAGAAAATGAAATGAAAAGATGGGGTAACAAAGCTGTCCTTAACGAAAGATTATAAATGGGAAAGAACAATAATATCGAGGAAGAATGCATAGAATCATCAACAGTCTTAACTAAGGTGAGAAATATCAACCTCATCAGGAATCTTGAAGGTATCTGCAGCACCAAACTTTCTATATTCCTCGCCTTCAGCCACTGAGTCCTCTTCATTATCATCATCCTCTTCCTCATGGCGAGGTGTCGAAGGGTCATACATGCTTCTGGATCTGCAATCTTGAGTTGCAAGCATGTTCACTTGCCCAAGGTGTGAAATCTCCACCATCACAGTTTCATCATCATTTGGCAGTGGCTGTTTCCACGGCTCCCCATCCATCCTCATGAATGTATGGTCCGCTGCACCTTTGTGAAATTCGAAACGAACGCGTTTTGCCTAGTCACGATATAGAAACCAACTTGTCACTCAATCATCATATCGATATGTTGTGCCTATCATTTCTGTTTGTACAACAACACTTACCTGGGCAAGTCGTGTGCCGTGCCCTTTTGGAGCGAGTAGGACAAGACCGTGCCAAGCATTTCTGAATCCAACAACCTCAATGAAGCCATCATCAACGAATGGTGGAGTCAAGTCTCTCTGTTGTGTCACAAGAAAGAAATTATGCATATTATTTTACCATGTCCAAGATATATATACAAAATGTTTTCAAGACCTACATCGCGTTGTTTCCTCGGATTTGGTGTGCCCCAAGGATTTAGTCCTCCAGAAAAGCTGGGCAGGTTCAGACATACAATGGACCTGATGCTATGAGAGCAGAAGAAACAAAAGTCAGGAATTGGAGTATTTTTTTTATTCATGATTGAACAGCGTATTGCAAGAAAGTAGGGCACTGATTTGAGATGTAAATTATATCAAAGTTAAAGATAAAAGACAGAAAAATCCCAGGACTATCCAACATGGTATGAAATTCGTGACTGACACTTAGCCCAGTAAACCCTCAGGACCATTTAGATTGAATGAATAAACATTTACCTATGGGGTATGTGGAGGTCATGCCATTGGCCATTTTTATTTGCAATCTTAACCTTTGCAAGCTGAGCTATGTTCCTGCAGAGGAAGCCATGTAGAGCTGTCAAATTTATCGTGCAAAATCATATAATACAGAGATCAAGTTACAGAAAATGTGGACTCCAAGAATATATAACCACCATAAAGATTACATTCATTTAAAATTAGAACATAGGAGTCCAATCATAAGGAGCTCATTGATGCATGTTTGTATATAGATGTTGAAGAGTATTCAAATTTGACATATTTTAGCACACAACGAGGCACAATCAGAGAAATACATGTTTACAGAGAAGTTGGGGGGAGCTGAAACTTAGGGGCAGGAAAATAGTGAAACTGAACGAAGTGTCGATATACACATCTATCAACTTACCGGGAAGCAGGGTGGAAAAGAGAGGCGCAAAACCATCCTTGCGTGCAACCAAGCTTTACATAAGTACTCTATTCAAGTATTGAAAAATATGTGAAGTCAATGAAGAAAGGTACTTGTAAGAAATGGGGGTAAGGAAACTTAACGAACAAGATAGTACCTGATTAACCAACTGATTCTTAAATTTTTCAGGGTTTAGCTTCCTCTCAGAATGAAACGCATAAGAAATTTGAGCATCCATTCCTGCACATGCACAATGGATAACTTTCAGGAGGGATTTATCACCGAAAATTGAAAATCAAGATGATCATCTACCATACTAACAAAAGAAAAGCACTGCCTCATTGTCTTTCCTGTATTTAATTTCCATACATGCCCATTTATCAAAATAATTAGTGTGATTGCTAGCGCATCAATCTAACCGCAGTGCTATTATTTATGCTTATAAGACTCAAGGAGGCAAATGAAACAAAAATATCCTCACCAAGGCTAAAGTAATTCCAGAATCCTCCGCGAAATGTGTGGTAACCTTCCTGGGAGAGTGAAGGGTATCCGTATAAGATAACAATGGCAGGAATGAGACAGAAATGATGATAGATATGATTGTACCATATTAAGTTCATCAGTTGGAGAAACACGGTGAAATGCATGTAGAGAATGTGGTAACTCAAGAGGTGCAAGAGGATCACAAGAACCTCCTTCTTTAGGAATCTTCATCCTCATAAGTATGTGCCAGCTTCAAGAAGATATTCACCAGAATTATAAACTACTACATCATTGTAAAAAAAAAAAAAGAGATAATGTATATATGTACTTGTCAATCTTCATCTCTTTGGCCTTGAGCACTTGATCCAAAAACAACTCCACTGAAGTTGTATCAGTTCCAGGATTTTTCTTTCCCTGAAGAAGAGAGCAAGCAGATTGGATTAGAAACGCTTCTTCTTATAAGTAAAGAAAGAACAAAATGAGGAACCCACCCATCCAAATGCAAAGGGAAGGTTATTTCCTGTACCCAAAGGAACGGTGGCAATAGGAGGAGGATGTGATAATTTAAGGTCACATACAACTCCAAGGAGCCACCCAGCTGTTCCATCACCTCCTGCAACCTATAAATATACATAAGCACACAAAAAGAGAGTGTTGTAATTAATTAATTAATTATACAACAACAACAAAAACTCACAATTATTTTTAATTTGTCTCGAATGTGACGAGCGAGATCATCATCCTTTAGCCTCTCGAGGTTAAGATAAACTCTGCGAAGCACCTTATCTGGAGTCTCTTCCCCAAGATCAAAGACCTGACCACACCACACAGTTGTTTAATATATATATAAAAAAGAAATCTGAAGAATAAGATCCAGTACCTGCTTATGATTGAGAAGAGAGCGGTAGGTAAGGAGGAGTTCTCCACCCAACTGACCACCGCTTTTGGAGTTGATGAAGACAAGGACGGGACTCTCCGGTGGAGCGATGTGCAGTGTCTCCGATTCCGGCGAGAGGACGTAACTAGGGATGTAGAATTCCTTGAGAAAATCTGATAAACTCTGGTAATTATCGTCGTCTGACTGTAAAAAACATATGAAAAAAAACGAATCAGTGATTCAGATTCAAGAACAAACTAATCAGATCTGCGATCACCATTGAGAAAAAGTAGGAGGAATCGGGATCCGAGTAGGTAATGATGAGGGCTCAATTCGAAAATGATATTCTTTGTTTAATATAAAGAGAAGAGAAGACGTAAAAGAAGAAGAAGATTCATTTAAGAGAAAGGAACAGAGTACTCCTCACGTGCGTTATTCTTGGCAGCGACGGCGCCTGCGGATTCTGACGTGGACTGAGTCATGCGCCGCGTTACTCGTTTTTTATTTTCCAACTACCCTCTCTCTTGGGTTGTTCACACTATTAGGTGATGGTTGTTCAAATGCTTTTTGGATTTTACTTTTCGTTTGTAATTTTTTGGTTTTGGTGATATTAGATTTTGTTTTTTATTTTCTTAACTAAAATGAGTTATTAAAAATAAAATAGTTCATTTTAAACAATAATATATGAAATATTCGATTGGATAAAATGGTATTATTTGTACCTAATCCGAATGCATTTTTTTCAATTCAGTTGTGATTCGAGTTTTCATGTTCGGATACCAAACATGTATCTAAAAGTTCCAAAACCCAAAATCTGAAAAAATAAATTGATTATCTGAAATTAGTACACAAAATATAGTATTTGAAACATAAATATGTATTATGTAATTTCATGATTTTTTTTATATATTATCTAAATAAATGAATTAGAAGTATTATCAAAATATTGTTCGAATCAAAAAATAAATATTACAAAGAGTAAGGCCACTTGTAAGAATTCAAAAATACAACCTAGTTAAAGTGCATTAAATCAAAACAAAGAGCTTTTTCTGCAACCTTTTTAAGGCGATGTGTAAAGAGTCTCAAAAGGATGAATATTACAATGACTTTGACTATAACATCAAACCATGTTTGAAAGTTCTAATCGTTTGCCAAATTAAAAAAAAAAAGGGAAATGCTAATCTAGTTTGTTTTGACGACCTTCTTGAGTTGTACCGCTTCTTTGAGCTTGCGACCAAGAGCAAAGGCCAAAGGTGGAGGCACTGCATTCCCAATCTGCTTATGCTTGTGTTCTATGTCCCCTTCGAACTCATAGCTATCCGGAAACCCCTGCCACAATTTTTCATCATACCAAATCAAATTTCATTACTTTGACTTAGGAACAAATCTGACTTTGATTAGGAGCTTGTTAATATTTTACCTGAGATCGGGCGCATTCACGGACAGTGACGATCCTGTCTTGGTCAGGAAGGAAGCACTGACCAACCATACCCATGGGATTAGGTTTAGTGACGCAAGTTGGAAAGTTGCCTTCCCAATCTAACCTCCCAAACAGTCCTTTCCATTGGTTGTGTCGCTTCGCAGTGTTTGGTAGACACCATGGGATCAAATCCACCACTTGCCCTTTTGATAACGTCACCTGCAACAATAATACAGTAGCAACAAGAGTTTAGTAAAGTTTGTCCAGTGGTATATGCATAAGATTATTATAATAAGACTCTTACCGTTTCCTCTGGGAGGTCACGCCAATCAGCACCTGGCCTCTTTGGGATTCTTTTACATCGTATGAGGTTGGTTTCGTCCATCTTTTGGCAGATGTGATCAGTGAGAACAATCTTGTTCCCTCTTATCTCCTTTTGGAACCACGAGACTGGTTCAGTTGGATACTGTTACAACAACAACAACACACACATGTTTTTTTTTTGTTATGTGTCAATCATAGAAAAAGAAAAACACTTTTGTCTCCTGATGTGTGTGTGTTATTATATTATACCTCTTTGTTTATCTCGGATTCTCCATTCTCTACTGGTGGAAGATCGCCGATTGTGTCTCTCACGGTGATTGGACGGAAAGGTGCTCCCAGTTGAGTACTACGAACAGCAGCATAGCGTAAACCTTTGGATAGTGAGATTGTCAACTTCGAATCATTAAAGACATGCATCGGCTCAGGCCATTCCGGAAGTACTTCTTCCGGTGCAGCTGCCCATATAAAAGCTCTTTTGCGAGATTGTGAAACCCCATATGTACCTGCCTCCAACACCCCAAATCTCACCTGACATACATATCATATTAGCACACACATTGAGTCCTATTTCACATTTGCAATGCTTACAGAGAGCATGAGACAACAGGAGTCTTTCTTTTTTTGTTTTTTACCTGGTAACCCATTTCGAGAAGAGAAGCCAGAGTGAGTCTAAACATCTGCCCTTTACTATATGAGACAAAGTTCCTCACGTTCTCCAGGAGAAAGTATTTTGGCCGGAAATAATCAGCAAAAGACAAGAATGCTAATATCATTTGACACTGAATTTTACTCCATGGGCGTTGGCTGAACCGGTTCATACCAGAGAATCCCTGCCAAGTTGTGTAGATTAAGGTCTATGCAAGCGAAACAATCTTAATATATGTATATACCTGACATGGAGGGCCTCCGTTGATGAAATCTACTTGACCAGGCATTGGCAGAGTACGCTTCTCGTCCTCATCAAGTTTAGCAGCGAGTTCAATAGCTTCTTTAGTAGAGATACACTCATCTTGATCTCCACATTTCTCCATTATAGCCCTGCAGATAAGCTCAAACTGATCACAACACACACACACAAAAGAAAGCCAGATACATTGAGAGAGTAAAGCGTTGTATCTTGTCGACTATTTACCTAAGAATCACATTACAGTTATCAACAATAACTGTCGTTTCGGGATGGTTTTTTCTAAAAGCCTCCCCAGCTGGCTCTTCAAACTCGATCGCCCACTTTGTTGCAGATACACCTTGTACATAAATACAACTTGTTCAACGGTTTTTGCTTGACAAAAGTGTTGACAGGACAGGAGATAACACATACCTGCTTGTTCCAGTCCCTGAGACAGGCCACCGCAACCAGCAAAAATATCTAGTGTAGCCAGACGCATCTCTTTAGGTACCTCATCAGGCTTGACAATGCCAGGATCAGTTTCACTCTCTATTCCCTTCCCCTTTTTCTTTCTTAAAAGAGCGTCGTTCTTGACAGTAGTGTACTTCGGCTTAATATTGACGGGCAACTGTTACAAGTCAGTAAAGAAAAACAATTCAACTTTATATCGGAAACAGCAACAATCTTAACAAATGAATTACAAAATTTATTGACGGCAAACAAAAGGAGTAATAAAATATATACCTGCTTGAGAGAACCTTTGGACGGGTCATAGATTTGTTCACAGAAGAAGATATTCTCTGATATTGGATATTCACGGTGTGAGGGCATATCAGTTTTCTTCCTTACTTCACATTTTCCCTCTACAGCCTCTGGATGGAGGACATCTGTGTCCACGCTGTAATACAACTGAAGCAAATTGCAAAAAGAAAAGAGTAAAAATATTGTAAATTTGTAATAAACACTTACGAAGAAACCAACAAATCAACCTAACTTACTATAAACATCACTATACATACAGAAGAAGAAATAATTGTTACCTCCTGGATATCTGAAGCATAGGCCTTCTCCTCAGAAACATCTTCAGGCCTGTAAAACCTTCTAACTTTCACCTCAAAGGAAGCCTTTCTAGATTCCTTTGGGACAATGATCTCAAGTATTTGACAAACAACAAAGGGTCTCAAGCCAATGTTCCGACCAGACTTAAATTTCCCATTACCCTCCTTAGATCCATCTATATTTTCTGGCTTTATATAGACATAATCATCAACGGAGTAGTCAACCCCATTGGAGGAGAACCCTGTCTTTGAGGCGTTGAGTTGGATCTCTGTCTTTTTCTCTTCATCGTCTCTTATCCTGCATGAATTGCAAGATCCAGAAGCACAGCCCATATCATTTAGTGGAAGACTGAAGAAACCCCCTCTCTCAGGTGAATATAAACTCTTGCAGAAGTATTCCATAGGCAAGTCTTTCGTTTTTCGTTCCTCTGCTCTCGCCCGGTCAAGTTTATCTGCGGTGGTGTTCTCTTTTCTAAACTGATGCCCCCATGGCCTTGATCGAATCTCAAAAATGACTGTTCCTTTTATCTCCTTAAGCTGTACAGTCATGCATTCATTGGTCAGGAACAGTTCCCTCTCGTTAGCAGCATTGCCCAGAACAGTCTCACATCCTCTTTGTAAGAGTCTTCCATGAAGCATTTTGCAGTGCTTTGAACTTTCAAACAAGTACTCCACATAGTAGATGTCCTGAATTCCATCGACTTCCAAGACGACAGCACCACCTACAGCCACTGTTTCCCCTCCAACAAGGGCTTGTCGATAGAGAGCCTCGCCAGCAGAAGTTTTTCCTACACTCACGCCATTCCAACTTGTTTCCGTTTTACCAGAAACACCTCGAATTTTCTTTAACGGGGTATGAGACTTTTGAACCTCCTCAACAGGTTCTGGTACAGTTTCCTCTGTCTCATCTTCTTCATTTTCGGCCTCCTCTTCAACCTCTTCCTCCTCGTTTTCTGCACAAACTGCCTGCAATGGATCCTCTGGAGAGTAATTGGAGTAAAACTCTCCCCAAATTCTGTTGATAAGGCGAGTTGTTGTTGCTTGCATAGCTTTCCTCTTGGACACCACAGGTGCCATACCTGCCCTTGGATTACAATTCACTTTAAACAAAATTTTCTTCTTCTTGATGGTCCACCTTGTGTTGTGCCTTTCCGCCCTTTTTCTTGCAAGATCAGTAACAAATGAGCACCTTCGGATCTCCTTGTTAGGAAATTCTGAGAACATCTGCAAAATAATTTGCCCATGGCCGACCAGATATCTGTTAACAACCAAGCGATCAGAAGAAATGTAAGCTTTGTCGTTCCTCTGGAACTCAGATACTCTTTTCATGACATCTTCAAATGAAAGCTTAGACATTCTAGTTTGCTCCTCTAGCAAAGCAAAAATGCCTATTGTAACTCTTGCTGTTTTCAAAACAGGTTCAAACCAAGGGGCGTATTGCTTTGACGGGCTCCCAAGTCGATACCTGCATATACCTGAGACATCAGCAGAAGAAGAAAGCGATGCAGAAACATGACGTAAAAATAATAGTAGACAGCTTACCAGGCCACATCTGTTCGTATTGAAATCGAGATCGTTGACCCCCCAAACTCGATCATCCATTCCTTTATTTGACTGAGGAATACGGGCATCCCATCAGAAACCTCCTTTGACTGTGCAGAGGTAGAGGTATCAGGATCATCTAGACAAAACCAGAAACCAACGTCTTCTGCCATCAAACCAGATCCAAAGATAGTTACATCAATATCCGCACAGGGCTTCATCGGGAGAAGCTCCAGGGATATGAACCTTGAATCAGAGTTGTAAAGAGCCCAATTGTGTAGCATCCTGCGAGGCAGGTCCTCGATGTTAACCTCATAGTCATCAGCAACTAGAAGCTCATCTGTTTCAACTTTGAAATTCTTGTAATAAGCTGGGAGAGGATAATCACTGGCAATCTCATCTTCAGTGGTTTTTATGTATCCTTTATTTGATGCAGAAGCTGCGCTGCCGTTTCTTTTAGGCCGTTGCATGGTTTTTCTATCCTCTTCATCTTGCATAATTTTTGCATATCTTTGATCCTCGTCAACCATTTCTTGATCAGATGTCAAGTCCTTACACTTTGCAGCTTCAGGAACTCCATCAATCCTCAGAACCCCATTAGAAGGTCTTCCTTCCATCTGAATAGCAGCATTGTCAAGTCTACTATTCTCATCTTTAAGAGCAACGAGTACAGGAATCTCAGCAAAGCTTGCTTCATCTTTCTTGGCCGTCTCATCCAAACCAGCAAGCTGGTTATATATGAACTCTCCTTGGGATATAAGGAAATTTTTGATGCCCAAGTAGTCAGTAGAAAAGCACTTACTTTCAAGACTCATAGACCTCGCAACCGCCACAAGCAATTCATCAAGACTAATGTCAGAGTTCCCACCTGCAGATTTGGCCACCTTCTTGTACACCTCTACAGAAGCAAAAGCCTTCTCATAGAAATAGTCATACATCTTCTTGTAGCTAGTAGCAGGCTTAACACAGTCATAATCTGCCAGCTCCGTAGATAACCAAACCACTGGGGAACCATCTTCATACCCAGAGATACTCCAATTCTCCACACGTCCAAAACCTTCACACCTCACGCCTTTTGCTTTCTCCTTATCCGAACATTCACCAGAAGGTAAGATAACACCCGTGACGAAAATGTCACCAATCTCCAGCATCGCTACAGGCTGTGCGACTCCATTTGCGTCGTGTAAAATGAAATCGGTCAGCTTCCTGGTTTGACGAGGCTCATCACCGCTCTGCAGAGATGTTGTGAAGTGTATAGCTACAATCTCGTCCTCCACAGTCTGAAGTTGCTTGGTTTCAACAGTCGCGGATTTCTCAGAGATACGGACAGATTTCTCCTTGAAGTTAGTACACGCTGCAGCTCGCCTTGGCCTCGTCTTCCTCGTAGAAACATCATCACCATCTGATTCTTTGCTCTCTGGAAGTGGTCTCTTCTTTTGCTTCCCAGCCTTAGTTCCATTCCTCACCATTTCCGAAAACCTGCAATTAAGCAAAAATAGAAACATAAAGAGTTGAAGAAGAATCAATCAGATTTTACGGATGAATCAAAACCCTTGAAATGATAACTTGAACATTAAATCAGTCTAAACCCCCAAAGAATTGTACGTAAAATAGCAATTAAACTGGTAAAATCTAGGATTTAAGCATTAAATGCCGCAAAACAACAAAAAACCAGTTAGATCCTTAGAATCTAGGTTGAAATGTTAAACAATTAGACATGTGAAATCTAGGGTTTCAACATTACATGCGGCGGAACAACGTAATCTCCGTTAGATCCTTCGAATCGAAGTTAAAATGTTGAACAATTAGAGCGCTAGGGTTTAACTTCGAAATCGAAACATACTATAAATAGCCAAAATCGACACGAAAAACTCAAAATCGCAGGGAATTTCAGGTTAGATGGTTCGTTTGAGCAAGGAGCGGTAGGATTTTAAAGAACGTTTCTACATTGAGATCGAAACGGAAGAAGACTTACGTTGAGAAGCGAAATCGAGAGGAGAAAGGCGGAGAGGATCTGAGAGGTAGAGGGAGTGAAGATGGGACGAGGAGTTTAGAGTTTGATAATGGTGGCTGGTTATAAGAAGGAGAGAGACGAGCGAAGCGACGCGACGCGCGGCAACAACCGGCGCTAAAACTTTTTATTTGTAAAGGGAAAATAAGAAAAATCCCGCCTAAATTTCTTTGACGTCTTTAAGTGTTAGGGCAGTCCATGAATGTTGTTTTCAATTGGGAAAGTCGTATATAATCCTAAGGAAATTTGATTCCATATATCAGAAAAAATCATAAATACGTAGATATTCCAACATTTTTAGAGATACTATTTGATATTTTTAAAACCAGGCACCATCCCTACTAAGCATTGGCATTTTAAGTACAATTTTTCTTAGGTTTACAAACCAATGATATTTAGTTATTTCAAATTTAATATCTTTTAAAAAGGAAACAGAATAATAATAATTTATGAAGTTATATTATATTTTTAAAATAAATAAAAATATTAGTAATTATCAAAAAAAAATATTGTTAATGCGTAAGCAAAATACTAAATCATAAATCTTAAACCCTAAATTTTTGGATAAATTTTAGACTTTGGATAAATCCTAAACACTAAACCCTTAATCCTAAACCTTGAACCCTTTGAAAAAATCGTAAACTCTAGGGTTTATGATTTATCCAAGAACTCATAATTTTACCCAACATTTCAGGGCTTATCTGAGAGTTTAGGATTTAGTGTTTAGGATTTAGGGTTTGGTTTAGTGTTTAGGATTTATCCAAGGATTCATTGTTTACCAAAAGTTTAGGGTTTAGTGTTAAAGATTTAAGGTTTAGTATTTTGTGGATGGCGTTAACAATATTAAAAAATATAGTAATTACTACTAATTTTTACTTATTTAAAATATAGTATAACTTAGCAAAATCTTATTATTGTGTTTCATTTTTTTAAAAGATATAGAATCTAAAATAATTAAACTATTGGTTGGTGAACCTACAAGTTCATCATAGGGGTAGACCCAAAAAAAACTCTTTTGAGTATCCATTGGGTTTGGTTCTGTTGTAGAGTAGTTTCGGTAGATGGTTGAATGATCTATTTACTATCTAACCTATTTTTGGCTTTGTTTTGTTAGGATAATTTTGGATTCATATAATTAAACAAGAACCATGTAATAGCCGTAAAAAATTCTCATTGGTTCTTCTTCAAATAACAATATCTAGATATTTTTGGATAATTTTAGATAATCTCAGGTAGTTCAACTACTTTTTGATATATTTTTCAAATACTTTTAATAGACTTATATATATATATATATATATATATATATGTGTGTGTGTGTATGGTTATGTTATATGGATTTTTAATTAATATTTTTATGAATTGAGTATCCGTTTGATTCTCGATTCCTTTCGATTTTGATTCGGTTATTTTGGATATAGAACTATTGATATTTGTCTTGTTCCCATTTTGCATATTTCAGCTTGGTTCCAGTTTTTTGCCCAAACTTAATCTCCACCAAACTGCCACCCTATAATATATTTGCTTAAGATTTAATGTCAGTTTTTGGTCTTATATTATGCCACTAAGTAATAACTTGCATCATGCGCAAAATTAAAACATTTATGTATTTTATATGGTATATATTTTAAATTAAATGATACTAAATAAATAAATATAATATTTATGATCATTTTTATTTTATTATAACAAAAATTTAAACCATTGTTCACAAAATTGTCAATGTAAGATTTTTAACAGTTTTAGTAATTTATAGTCTTATTTGAAAATTCAAATTATACTAAATACCAAAAATCTATTTTTTTGTATATGGTTATGTGACTGTTTAATATGTAAATAATATAAAATTAAACAAAAATGATAGAAGATAGACAAATTATTATCAAATTTTTGTTATTCAAATTCATTAATTATCATATATATATAATCACATTAGCTATTTTCGTAGTCTTTATTATAAGGAAAGAAAGAAAATATCTTTTTGTATATTATTAATTAACTTTATGGTTAGTTTTAGTAAAAGAATATAGTATATGTTTAGATGGATCAATCAATTTTTAAAAATACTATAAAAGTCATTTTAATGATTACACATGACATAGCTCAAATGTTATGATGTTTTTCAATTAATTATTTTTGTAGGCTTTCTCAATTAATATGTAAGTGATTGATTACAAACTTCCACTCATAGAGTGGAGGATATACATAGACATTTCAGTACACTATTACAAGCTGTTGAACTTTATGCAAAAAAGCTTCAAGGTAGACTAAACAGGTGGTGTGTGAACTTTCTATCTCAGAAATGTAAAGGAATTCCTCAGAATATATGTTGGTTTGAAGCGTGAAACACAAATACTTTGAGCATTCATCATTCTTGAGTTGTGGCATTGGTTCACGTCCATCCTATGCATTCTTCACGGCTGAGATCTCCTACAACAAGTCGAGATTCGGGGATGTCGGGTTTTCAAAAGTATTGCTTATAGTACACGTAGTGGGTACAAACTTATAGAATGCATGACGATTTTTTATCAAAATTGATGAACGTGGGTTGCCTCCACTGGAAAAGCATATGTGGCGTAATCTATGGAAAGTCAAGGCTCCACCGAAGATCAAACATTTCTTATGGCAACCACTCTCTAGTGCACTAGCAGTGAGACGGGGGTTGAGGAAGATAGGCATCCAGATCGATCCTACTTGTACAACATGTGGCATGGGTACGAAAACCATATGTCATACCTCTTCCACTGTGTACAAGCCCGTCAAACATGGGAAGAATCATCTTTGCCTCTCCCCTAGCTGTTTTTTTTGTAGACTCAGTGTTCCTGACTTTCACTTTCTTCTGTTGTACAATAAAAAACGAAACATCCACGCAAAGATTAGGTTAATGTTCTTTTGGATCTTTTGGCATATATGGAAATCATGAAATGTCCGTTGTTTTGAGCAAATTAGGTATGAATCAGAATCCATCCTTCTGAAATGTAATATTGGATCATCGTGGTCAAACAGGTGGGAGATGTGTGGGGTTGTTTGTGATTCACAGGGTCATGCACATCTCCACTGCCCAAGTTCTTTCCCATCCACCTCATCGGAATTTGTTACAAAACTTAAAACTTCGGAATGGGCATCGGAAACTATGCGAGATTTGCGGATTTAAAGTGTGATTTAGAGATTTCTTTTCAAGATAAGTTTGTGGTGTTGATGCATCCCAATGAGCCAAGTCGTGCAAGATCACTGGTATTAAATATCTTTTGATCCTTCTGCAATTTGACTTGTGTGGTCCGGAGTACTAATAGAGTGGCTGAGGCAATGACACAAGGTGTGGCTCGTCGAAATTTTACACTTAGTACCATGAGAAGAAAATATATCCTACATTTTATATAAACATAACGCATTATGTCCCTCCCTCTACATGCCCCTGCATGAATGTATGTAGCATATAATTCCAACGTGCGTAAACAATACACTATTGCATATTACACTATAAGACCAACATTATTGGTGTCCTCAGCCTAGTTTCTAAGGAATATTGGGCAGAAAATTAAATCAAAAAGTCTTAAATTATTAAGAAACAAAATTGAATTGTCCTTCGTCGATGGTCCTTAGTGCCAGGTTGCTGAATGCGATTGGGTGTGGAAGTGGTGTAGGGCAATGTCATGTAATTTTTTTTGGCAACTTTATAATTTTCTTATGTTTTCAACTTTAATGTTATACTAGCTTTTGATCCGTGCGCCCGCACGAGTGTTATTTTTATAAATGTCAAATATTTTAAGTAATTTGATTGATATAATTGTATATATGACTGTAACTTAATATTTGATATCCGTTATCCGATCCGGGATCCCATCTGCTTCGAAAAACGGATATTCGGGGATCCTGATAGTGTTTTACGGATTTGACTAATCCATGTACAAATTCATATAGTAAAATTTTAAGTCTAGATATCCGGATCCGGATATTAAATATTTAAAATTTAATTATAGTTATCTATGTATATTATATATACTTTTATATAAAGTAACTACAATTTTAAATTTATTAAATTTTAATGATTTTTAAGTTTTTAAAATAATAATTTTAAATAGACTAAATATATGGTTAATAGTTAGTTTTTGATTTATTTTTAATTAAAAAAACAGATCTGAATATCCGCGTGTATTCAGATTTTATTCTGAATATCCTAACCCCAAGTATCCGGATCAGGATAACAATTTTTACGAATCCGACGAATGCATATCCGAATCCGTATATCCTAAAATACCCCAGACATTCGATTTGTCTTAGACCTAATTGTGTATATGTATTATATGGTGATTAAAATTTTTAAATTTATAAATTACATAAGTTATTTTTATTAGATATATATCGTACAAATGAATAATACATTGTATTTTTTTGTATATATAACCATTTATCATAAATATTAGTGTGTATTTTAGTCATTAAATTGTTGGAAAATTACATAATTTTGCTACTGTAAATGAATAAGTTCAGATTATAATCGAAAATTATTAACATTATTGTTCTTTTTATAGTTCAAATATAGTTGAGTAGCTTATATGAATATGAATAAAAATAAACTAATCTAATGCTATATATATATGTATAATTTTGTTTTTATTATAAAAATTTGAAAAATACATATACATTTTTTTATGAAGTGTTCAATTCAAATAACAAAATTTGTTAATGGACTTAACCAAACTTTACTTTTTTCTTGTTAAGAATTAATGTTTAGAAGTTTGGATGCATGAATAATATCAGTGACATTCTTTGTAAATATTAAGTAAAAGTAAGAGTTATTTTTTATTTGTACTTCAGTTTTAATAGATTAGATGTTTTATTTTAAACTTATCTTTTATATGTCATATAATCTATTAAATTATGATTCTATTTTTATTTACTACTAATAAGTCATAGTAAGACCACTTAAAGAATTAATTAATATGACATATTTGATTATTTACATTAATAATAAACTAATTTTAAATTTAAATTTTACTTTTTAATTATCACAAAATCTGTTGAGAAAAAATCTAACAAAATTTTACTTAAAAATTTAAATATTTTTTAGAAAATAACACATTAATAAATTTTGTATCTAGTAACTTATTAAAATAAACAATTAATTTATTAAGAAACAACAAAAAGTCTTACCAATAATCTACACTTTTGAGATTGTCTCTTACTTTTGTCTCTTAACATAAATAATAATAATAAAATAAGCTAAGGACTCAAAAATTAGTCCTACCAATAATATTGCTCTAACCCTTGTTAATAACCGGACAATTGAGTTTTGATTTGACATAATTAATTGAACTCACAAAACTATTCAATTTAAAGCTACTCGACTCAGCTTAAACCAATGACTCCGTCAATTTCTCAAAGCTTAAAAAAGGCTTCAGATCTTAAAACTCGCTTTCATCTTCTTTCTCCATTTTAAGTTTGCGATTCTCCTGCTTCTTCTTTTCTTCCTCCACAAACAAAAAAAAAACATAGAATAAAAGAAAGAAGAGCATTGAAGCTAGTGATAGGAATAAAAAAATGGAGAGTTACTTGAACCAGAATTTCGACGTTAAGGCCAAACATTCGTCGGAGGAAGTGCTCGAAAAATGGCGAAACCTCTGTGGCGTCGTAAAGAACCCCAAACGTCGTTTTCGCTTCACCGCAAATCTGTCCAAACGTTACGAAGCTGCCGCCATGCGCAAGACCAATCAGGTCCTTCTTCTTCTTCTGTCTCTTGCTTTTATGTCCTTTCATTTTTTTTCCAAACGGATGTTCTTTGAAATTAGTATTGTACATTTTGAGATAGTACTCAAACATTTGTATGATTAAATAAATGATATAAAATACATATGCCAACTTTTATTTATACATATGTGAAATCTATATTTATATACCACATATATATATATAGATATTATTACATAGTCTTTGTAATTTTCAGTTACAAACAAAAAAAATTCTTCGTAATTTCTTAGTGAAGCACACACACACACATATATATATATATATATATTTATTTATTTGTTATATTTAGATTAGTGAAATATATATATTTATCTATATATATATTGCATATATATGTTAAATATATTATTGGAGAAAAAGAACATTTTTATAGGAAAATGAAATATATTTTGAAATCTTGCTTTCTAAGGGGGTTTTATTGTTATATTTAGATTAGTGAAATCTTGCTTTTTAAGGAGGTCTTATTGGATCTAGGATTTAATAAGATTTTAAAAAAAATTCTCTTAAATCTCTTCATGTTGTATCTAGCATTTATAAATTCTATATGAAATTTAAACTTATTGAATTAGTATAATTTCTTACAAATTTCAGCTTATTGGAAAATTAGATTTGATGGGGTTTGGAGGATATTTTATAGCGAAAAAACATCAAATTAAAATTTCATCTCATGTGATGGTATTTGAATTTTTTTAAAAAAATTATTCATATTTTTTTTTAAAACAATGAAACTGTTTGAAATGAAATAAAAATAAAAAAATATTGAAAATTAACCTTTTAAAACTTGTATATATTTTATATATTTCATAAAACGATAATAATATCAAATTATAGTAATGTAAAAAAGATAAAAATATTATTTAAATTTTTAAAAGTTTTTTTAAATGCTCTGATTTTTTTTTTCAAAAACCTCATAAAATTTGTAACAATCTTTTTTAGAATTTATTCAAATCTCAAATTTTCTTGGATTTACTCAAATTTTGAATTTTTTTAAATCTTTAATTCAATGCTATGAATTAAATTGAAAGCTGGTTACGGCTGGTTGTGAGATCCAGAAATTTAACCAAAGCTTGATTGATTTAATTCTAGTGCTTTTGAAAGAAATAAGGTTGTGTACAACACTCATAGCTTTCACCAATCAACTTGACACTGTGAAATCAAGCATTCGAAAACCTGTATCGAAAATCATTAACCAGAAAATGGTTGAGACAATGTTATAAACGATAAAACAATTTTTATTAACTTTTATGAAAATAGTTAGAGGTGATTATAGCGGCAACACCCTATTATAGAATTTACGAACTTATATAGTATTACCATATACTCTCGAAAAAGTTGTAGGAGACTTGCTGGATTTTTCTGTTTGGTAAAACTGGTGAGATGAATTGACTGTGTCTAATTATGGTGAATGAATTACTTTAGATGCAAGGATAAGTTTGATGTACAAAGATTCATGTATTTTACGAGAATAAGTTAAATTAACTATTTGCATGCGTTACATAATCCTGCTACGACTCTTGTATAACATCTAACGTGAGATTGGAATCAATTTTCGATCTATAGGTTCCGTGTGTTTCTGCAACTTTTGATTTTCCCTCCTAATTTATTTATTTGATACTTTCAAAAATGCAGGAGAAATTGAAGATTGCAGTTCTCGTGTCAAAAGCTGCCTTCCAATTTATATCGGGTGAGTTAATTTATTAGAAAGTTTTTTGTATTTGTATATGTTGTTATTTTTGTTCTGATTTTGAAATGAATTTTTCAGGAGTTTCTCCAAGTGACTACACTGTGCCTGAAGAGGTGAAAGCTGCAGGGTTTGACATTTGTGCAGATGAATTAGGATCAATAGTGGAAAGTCATGATGTGAAGAAGCTCAAGTTTCATGGTGGAGTTGATGGGCTTTCAGGGAAGCTCAAGGCATGTCCTAATGCTGGTCTCTCAAGTGAATCTGATCAGTTAAGCCAAAGGCAAGAGCTTTTCGGAATCAACAAGTTTGCAGAAAGCGAGTTGAAGAGTTTCTGGATATTTGTTTGGGAAGCACTTCATGACATGACACTTATGATTCTAGGTGTTTGTGCTTTCTTCTCTTTGATTGTTGGAATTGCTACTGAAGGATGGCCTCAAGGGTCACATGATGGTCTTGGCATTGTTGCTAGTATCCTTTTGGTTGTGTTTGTCACAGCAACTAGTGACTACAGACAGTCTTTGCAGTTCAGGGATTTGGACAAAGAAAAGAAGAAGATCACAGTTCAGGTTACGCGGAGCGGGTTTAGACAGAAGATGTCTATATATGAGTTGCTTCCTGGTGACATTGTTCATCTTGCTATAGGAGATCAGGTGCCTGCTGATGGTCTTTTTCTCTCAGGTTTCTCTGTTGTGATCGATGAATCGAGTTTGACTGGAGAGAGTGAGCCTGTCATGGTGAACTCACAGAACCCTTTCCTTCTCTCTGGAACTAAAGTGCAAGATGGGTCTTGTAAGATGATGGTTACAACAGTTGGTATGAGAACACAATGGGGGAAACTAATGGCCACTCTTAGTGAAGGAGGTGATGATGAAACTCCATTGCAAGTTAAACTTAATGGAGTTGCAACTATCATTGGTAAAATAGGTCTTTTCTTTGCCGTTGTCACGTTTGCTGTTTTGGTGCAAGGAATGTTTATGAGGAAGCTTTCATTGAGCACTCACTGGAGGTGGTCAGGAGATGAAGCATTAGAGCTTCTTGAATACTTTGCTATTGCTGTGACAATTGTTGTCGTTGCGGTTCCTGAAGGTTTGCCTTTAGCTGTGACTCTTAGCCTCGCGTTTGCGATGAAGAAAATGATGAATGATA
Organism: Moricandia moricandioides; assembly: GCA_905132885.1. Lineage (NCBI taxonomy): Eukaryota > Viridiplantae > Streptophyta > Magnoliopsida > Brassicales > Brassicaceae > Moricandia > Moricandia moricandioides. The sequence continues at coordinate 36,668 of CAJHQQ010002845.1, forward strand.
AAGCCCTTGTTAGACACTTAGCAGCTTGTGAGACAATGGGATCTGCAACTACTATTTGCAGCGACAAGACTGGTACCTTAACAACCAATCACATGACCGTTGTGAAGTCATGCATTTGTATGAACGTTCAAGATGTAGCAAGCAAAAGCTCAAGCTTACAGTCTGACATCCCTGAGTCTGCTTTGAAACTACTTCAACAGTCGATTTTTAATAACACCGGAGGCGAAGTTGTTGTGAACAAACATGGAAAGACAGAGATATTAGGGACACCCACAGAGACTGCTATATTGGAGTTTGGACTATCTCTTGGAGGTAAGTTCCAAGAAGAGAGACAGTCTAACAAAGTCATCAAAGTTGAGCCGTTTAACTCCACAAAGAAGAGAATGGGAGTAGTCATTGAGCTACCTGAAGGAGGACGCATTCGCGCTCACACCAAAGGAGCCTCTGAAATAGTCTTAGCTGCTTGCCAAAATGTTATCAACTCAAGTGGTGAAGCTGTTCCTCTTGATGAAGAATCCATCAAGTACTTGAATGTTACAATCAATGAGTTTGCAAATGAAGCTCTTCGCACTCTTTGCCTCGCTTATATGGATATCGAAAATGGGTTCTCTGCGGATGAAGGTATCCCAGCTTCAGGGTTTACTTGCATAGGAATTGTTGGCATCAAAGATCCTGTTCGTCCTGGAGTCAGAGAGTCAGTGGAACTTTGTCGCCGTGCTGGTATAATGGTGAGAATGGTTACAGGAGATAACATTAACACTGCAAAAGCTATTGCTAGAGAATGTGGAATCCTCACTGATGATGGTATAGCCATTGAAGGTCCTGTGTTCAGAGAGAAGAATCAAGAAGAGTTACTTGAACTCATTCCCAAGATTCAGGTCATCAGTCATTTCTTGATTTTAGACTTTTTCTTTTCTTGATCTAGTGAAGTCTTTAAACAACAACACTCTTAACAGGTGATGGCTCGTTCTTCTCCTATGGACAAGCATACACTTGTGAAGCAGTTAAGGACCACTTTTGATGAAGTTGTTGCTGTGACTGGTGACGGGACAAACGATGCACCAGCACTCCATGAGGCTGACATAGGATTAGCAATGGGCATTGCTGGAACAGAAGTGAGTCTAAAATGTTAACAAAGTCTAATAATATGATGCAATGACTAAACTTTTTGCCAAACTTGTTTTGCAATAACATTAGGTAGCAAAAGAGAGCGCAGATGTCATCATCCTCGATGATAATTTCAGTACAATTGTGACGGTGGCGAAAATGGGGACGTTCGGTTTACATTAACATTCAAAAGTTTGTGCAGTTCCAGCTAACAGTCAATGTTGTTGCCCTTATTGTTAACTTCTCTTCAGCTTGCTTGACCGGTGAGCTTAAAACCATATTGGCTGATTTAATTATGTTAAATGTTTCAATCTTTACAATGTTTTGGGATCTAACACAGGCAGTGCTCCTCTAACTGCTGTTCAACTGCTTTGGGTCAACATGATAATGGACACACTTGGAGCTCTTGCTCTAGCTACAGAGCCACCAAACAACGAGTTGATGAAACGTATGCCCGTTGGAAGGAAAGGGAATTTCATTACAAACGCAATGTGGAGGAACATCTTAGGACAAGCTTTGTATCAATTCGTTATCATTTGGCTTCTACAAGCCAAAGGGAAGTCATTGTTCCGTCTTGCTGGTTCTGATTCTACTCTTGTGTTGAACACACTTATCTTCAACTGTTTTGTCTTTTGTCAGGTAAACAAAAACATAAATATATATATACTCAAAACACTCATAAGGGTGTGTATATGATGATTACTTGGGTTTGTTCTTAATGTTCAGGTCTTCAATGAGATAAGCTCGCGGGAGATGGAAGAGATCGATGTATTCAAAGGCATACTTGACAACTATGTGTTCGTGGTTGTTATTGGTATAACTGTTTTCTTTCAGATCATAATCATTGAGTTCTTGGGAACATTTGCAAGCACCACACCTCTCACATTCATCCAATGGTTCTTCAGCATATTCGTTGGCTTCTTAGGAATGCCCATTGCTGCTGGCTTGAAGAAAATAGCAGTGTAATGCTACTAATACTGTTGCTCTTATACAACATAAGTTCTTTTTGACACAAGCAAATATTTGGTCTTTTTGTGCAATTTTTTTTTTCAATTACTGAATAAGGTTATTTATCTACCAACAATTTTTCTCTGTCTCATCTCCTGCATTTTCCGATGACACAACACATAAAAAAGAGAAAATAAAAGAATTTGAGCTCACTTAGATTGAATCAATAGTTACATAGAACACACACACACATTTTCAGTTGAACATTTTTCAGCCTTGGATTATTCGTTCTTAATAGCAATCGAATTTACTCGAAGAATAAGTGAACATGATGTCTTCAACCCCTCAGATTTTGATGTAATTCTAGACAATAATTGTAGCACAACTTCATTTTCTCATAGATATTGTGTTCATTGCGATTGTGAATATATCTTGTTAATCATGAGTGAACTTAGATAATATATCATTTTTTTCATTTCCCTAGAAACAATCCCTTTATTTAAAAAATATCTTGTACTATTCTACTTATATTTCAAAGCTATGGACTTAAACACTAAAAACAAACGTTTATCTTCTAAACCTTTTAGGTTGTACGTTAAATCATCTTAGGAACTGGGTAGAAACCAAAGTCTCATAGTGATTTTGGCACATTCAATTTGGCTTAATTGTCCACTTGAACGTATTTCTTGGAATCTCCTGTCAAGTTACAACCAAACATCCTTCTTTGATAAATTTATAATAATTATTGTAATTCTTTAATCTTTTGAAATGGTTGATTAGTCTTTCAAGACTTTCTGAATATATATATAACATGTAGGAATCTCATTTAAAAAAATCTTAAATGGACTGCTACCAATGACAAGTCGAACATCCTGATAAAAAGAGGCTGCAAGAGGAAGAGGAGTTAAAACATACTTTTTAGATATACCATTCACCATAGTAGGTATCATATGAACAAAATGATTCAGCCTTGTCTTAACCTAAGCAATTTCAGTGATTGGTGTAACCGTGTAATCATAGTGACTTGATCAATTTTAATTGGTCACTAAATTTTGATCTGCGCTTTCAAAACGCAGTTATTTTATGTTGATCATTTTGATAAAATATGTATGAAGTTATAACCTTTTATTAGAAAATAAATAATTTTAAAGTTATTTTATTATAATGTTAAGTTTGAAACATTTTTTCTATCCGACTCAGACCCGTGATTGAACAAATAGATCCAAAGATCCGTATATAACTTGTATACAATATACGTTAACATATATAATTTGCTAATATTATTAATTTCATGAATTTATCTAAAATTCTATATAAATATACATATATGAGAATCAAAATAGTATAATTTTTATATTTATACTTATCCTCCATTATTTTAAATGATTTTTAATGTGTACTGGATATAATTTCTATGGATGAAAATATATCTGACAATATTTTTCTGAATAATATACTTTTTTTTGACAAATTTCCAAATTTTTTTATTGATATATTAATTTAAATGATTTTATACACAATAATAGATGGTTTTAAGATATTTGTATACATACATATTTTTAATAGCAATTTACATATTGAATATTCATTTGCAAACATTTTAAACTTAAAATTTTTATTATTATTTTTAATAAAATATAGATAATGTTTAGTTTAATATTTATAGAAAACTCTAAACTGAAAAATTATATTATTCTAACAGATTATTATATTTAGAATAAGTTCATTTTTAGGAAATTCCCGTAAATAGTTTTATTATAATAAATATAGTGGTACATTTTGAAAATAAAATGATAAAGAAGAGAAATTATACTTGATTAATTATATTTTTAGCTTTGAAATATTTCATAAATTAATTGTTTGATTGATATTAATTAATTATTGTATCCAAATAAGGGAATAACATTTTCCGTAAATAACTTCAAAAGTCAAGGACATATTCCTAATAAGGATTATGATTTAATAGTATAGATAAGGGTACTCTATAGATAACATAAGAAAATTGTGATTTAGTTGACATGTTCTTCTCATATTTTGCTTCAAAAATTCTCATATTTTTCGTATATTTTTATGTAAAATTATGCAAAATTATTGAAGAATATTAGATGTTTTTAGCCATTTTGTGATACATAAATTCTTATTGATTATTTAAAATCTCGACAACGATGATTGGAAGTCGACGAACACCACTGACTTTGGCTTTCCCTGAATACTGGCACGATTTGGAGCTCGGATCTTCATTAATGAGGATTCTCATGTTACCAAAGTTGCAGTTAATTTTGGCCTCTCTATATTTTTCATAAAACGTGTTCATTTCAAAAGACGATCATTCATATAGAATTGCCGAGCTAAAGCCGAAGCAAAGGTCGTCGCAGTCTTCGTACCTACAAGTGTAGTCACGGTTTCTCTGTAGGTTCGCCAAAACCATGCCCAGCTTGGCGATGCACCAGTTGTGCGTTGACGGTGGCAACAGTTTCAATAATTCAGATTGTGGAGAAGTGGAATTGAGGAAAAAGCATGGGTCGGAGTCGCATGAAACGTATTCACATACGTAACTCCGATTGTTCCTCAGCATCTCAGGAAGAGTCCCCAGTTGCGCTATGCACCACTTTGGTTGGTGCTTTTCAAGTCATCACATCTGGTTATAGTGAAACTTATCATCTTATAAGTTCACCTTGTAAACTAGTTATTACTTCAAGTCTTCACATCTGCTTTTCTAAGTTATTATATTATTTTCATATTTTACTCAAATAATTCTCATATTTTGCTTATGTGTTTTTTGTGTAAAGGTATTCAAAAGTATTGAATTTAGATGTTCTTTTAGCCATTTTGTGATATATAACTTCTAAATATTCCTTATTTTCATTTTAATAATCAAAATTTGATAAATAATTCATTAAAATAGTTTTTTAGCAAACTCTCTTTATTTGTAATCAAGAGATATTTCACAAATAAGTTAAAGATATTAAAAGAATGAATATAAGAATACTTTACTACGAATATGTTTTTATCAAACTAATATGTTATGGTAGGTTTGAGTTGAGGAGTTTGTTCTTATAATTAGTTAGAGGAAGTGTAGTAATATTTTTAGAACTTATAACCAATCAAAAGAAATTATTTATTATAATTTAATTATTTTTTAAATATTATAAAAGTATAAAGCATGAAAAAATCATTCTAATATAAATATACAATAACTCATAACACTAAGAAATTAATGTATTGTTTATATGAAAAAGACCTAAATTAATGTATTCTCAATACATTGACATCTATCTATAATAATAAAGTAGACATCTCTCACTCCTCATGCCTTCACGTCATCACATATCTATGGAACAATTTTTTACCACCTGGCATAACGAAAACCAAGCTTCTCCGATCGTTTAATTCATCGCGGTTGATCTTTGAATTATTTATTATAATTTAATTATTTTTAAATATTATAAAAGTATAAAGCAATGAAAAAATCATTCTAATATAAATATACAATAACTCATAACACTAAAGAAATTATGTATGTTTATAATGAAAAAGACCTAAATTAATGTATTCTCAATACATTGACATCTATCTATAATAATAAAGTAGACATCTCTCACTCCTCATGCCTCCACGTCATCACATATCTATGGACATTTTTTTACCACCTGGCATACGAAAACACAAGCTTCTCCGATCGTTTAATTCATCGCGGTTGATCTTTTGAAATACAAGTAATGGACTGTTGATGTATGTATGTACCTTATATGTTTTGCTGATGTATGTATGTACCTTATATGTTTTTGTGCTGATGTTACACAATTTTGACTTTCTTTCAGCGAAACTTGGGAAGATGGGGAAGATGCAAGGACATCTCTAGAAGGTTTTGAGAAGATGCAATCTCTAAAGTCAATTGATAACTATACGACAAGTGATTTTTCCTTACCAGTTTCTTTCTGAAATCTGCTACACACTGCTCATTCATCCTGCTAAACAATGATCATCTTCCTAATTACACAACTAATGAAGCTATCAGACATCCAGGGACTGTAGATATGCTATTCCCTTGTCATCTTGTGTGTTGAGATTTATAATGATCGCTTAAAGTGCAGGTAACTGCATTGTTCTGTAAAATCTTAAATGATCTATAATATATTTTCTGAGAAATCAAAGCCATCCATGTGGATACGGAAGTTTGGTCAATCGATATTAGTTGATTAGACATAGAGGCAAGAGACATATGCAACACCATTAACAATCTGTGTGAAATTTTTTAGGATTTTTTTGGTTCTTGGACGTCAAATGTTAGCTAAGGTAAAAGACAAGATACACTGTGTTACAGACCAGGTGATGGAAAAGGCTGAGAAGTATGATCCTTCTGGATACTTCCTCATTGAAGTAAGAATGGTTTTTTAATTTTCGTATCTTTGTATGGCTAAATTAGTTTTAAGTCTTCTGTGATTTAACCACATGCCTTTGGTTGTTTAAGATATATTTCACAACGATTTAAGGAATCCCTCGGCGACATACTACAATAAACCTGTATTACATTGGCTATGGACTCGAAAGATGAAGCATTTAGAAAACGGGAAGGCATTATAACTAGAGAACATCACCAAAGCAGAGAACGGCTCTAGGAGTAACGAATGCCATGGATTTACCAATGGATTAAATACCACTCATGTTGCTGCTTTTTAATTCTTATGCAGCTGGTGCATATCAACTACAGCAGTAACACCTTATGTGATCTCAAACTTAATATACTGTGATGATGCTAATGCATGAACTTTTCTAGGATTCCCTCACATAATTATACTGTTATATGTGACTGGTTAGAAAGTTCCGTTTCCATTCTTTCAAAGTAAAACATTGTGGTTTCAGAGGTGAGATCAACTCTGGTGAGTTCAAATGTTTTGATACTATGATGGTTTTATGATTTTATATGAAAGGAGGCTGGTCGCTAATCTTTTGGTCGTGTTTAGCTTTTTTTTCCAGACTGAAACTAATCCCACCCCTATTACACGTTTTCTACCGAAACTAAATAAGATAACTCAACCTGCTTCATAGATAATTTAATTGTCACCTGACTCACCCAAAAATAAAACATCTATATAATAAGAAATGAGAACAAAAATGATATGTTTTCTGGTCTAAAATAATCAAAAGTGGTTCTTAAATAAGAAAACAACTAGATTTTAACCCGCACGTTCGTGCGGATATTTTTATATTTTATAAATGTATTAGATATTATTACAACTATATAATTTTATTTTAGTGTTATATATTGTGTAAATCTATAATATTATTGTTTACATTTCTTATTCAATATTATTAATATATAATGATTTGTGTAAAACATTTTACTTTGTTATTATTTTTATTACTTACTAATATATTTTCGAGTTAGGTACAATAAAATAACCATATGAAATAATCAAATAGAGAACCTTTTCATAATATGCTTTTTTCTTTAATTTATACATTTTGCATATAATATATATTTTAAATTTTATTTATTTATATTATATAAAAGAAATATATTTCATTTCTATTTACACGTTGTGTATAAAAATACTTTAACATATATCCTTTTAGTCTTTTAGGGGATTTATAAGTAAAAAATTGTTTTGTTTAAATAATATAGCCTCATTTTTAGTAAATTTTATACATAGTAGTATCTATCATATTATTTTAGTAAATTTTATTGATATAGGATATTTTTTAGAAGTAAGATTTATTTATTTTTTAAAATTAAAACTTCAACATATTAGATTACTTTAATTTTTACAACATATATAAATAGTTTTTCGTGGTCCATTTCAAAAAAGTTATTTTTTATTATCTAGGATATTATCTTTTGTAAAATTTTCAATATTATGATTTTGAGTTTAAGTATTCATTTTCAAAATTTTATACTTTGTCAAGAAAACTTTGCAAAATTACACAACTATTTTTGAATTTGGAACATTAAATGAATTTTGAATTTTTTTTTGTGACTACATCTAATCTATTATTTTATAAATAAATATTTGAATTTTTGGTACTATTTTGAAAAAAATTCTCAAAAGATTTTGTTATAATTAAAATAAAAATAAATTTAAAATTAAAATTGTATTTTTCATTAATATTTTAAATGAATTACTAAATTTTATAGTTCTCTAATAACATATTTTTAAATAGTAAATAAACTAAAGCTATTATATTTTTGTATACAAATATTTTTAAACAATATATTGTTGAGAGTTTCAAAATAAATAAAAATTTGTAGATGTTAACCTATGTTGATACATTTATTTTGTATAAAAATAATATAGAGTTTACGAATTTTAACCCATTTTAATGATGAGTGATAATTTATTTAAATAAAAAATTAAAAAATTAAAAAAATGTTAAATTAAATATTTAATATAATTTTATCATATTTAATTCATGTAGCACTGCTATTTTTATATAATCAAGAATATATTTATAGAATTTATAAAAGACAATATATAATTTTTATTTTCTTATTTTATAATAAAATCTTAGTTAATATTGATTTATAATAATCTTATATTACTAATTAAATTTTTTATTAATATGTTATTTTCTGAAAATAATATTTAAATTTTTAAGTAAGATTTTGTTAGATTCTTTTTCAACAGATTTTGTTATAATTAAAATTTAAATTTAGAGTTGGATTATTATTAATGTAAATAATCAAATATGTCATATTAACTAATTCTTTAAATGGTCCTACTATGACTTCTTAGTAGTAGATAAAAATAAGACCCTAATTTAATAGATTAGATGTATTTCTACGATTATAAGTTTTTATAATATATAAAATGATAACAAACTAGTTTATTGAGCAGATTAGGATGAGAAAGGGTAATCTACTAAGCAAGGTTCATTCATACAAACAACGTTTAGACTTAAAAGACAACTATTGAAAATTTCTCATACAAGACAAAGCATATACGGTCTAAAAACATGTCAAATTAGTTAGCTTTAAAGCATAAAGGACAAACAGGATGGTAAACGTCTAAATGGCTCTTCACATAATGCACTAAATAAACATGAGACTATCCTAGGAGCAGAACATACACACATGGTAGATCCTGTGAAGAACCATATAATTACTGCAAACAAATAACATAATATCCTCATAAACACGTTTCAGGTTCGACCCACCTGCTATGCGAAACTAAGTCACAATTATCCTGGTCACCTAACACGGATATGGGCCCATGCTTTAGGGCCCATTTGAATACCCGGAGAGAGGGTCTATCCGTGGGCTGCACCTCCCCTTGGGGATTAGTCTGGGCCTCTCCATGGGCCTGGGATACCCCCAGGTTAATCAAAAAAAAAACATAGAAATAAGATCCTAAGTGAGCATACCAATCCTGAGTGCGCATACCAAACCATATGCCATCCCACCACACAGGTAAACATTTAACCCGATAAAACATGTAAGTTAAGAGAGAACAATACACAACAATACACATAAATTAGAAATCAAACAACACAACCCGCGCGAAGCGCGGAAAAACCACTAGTACATTCTTAACTCTGAGTTTTTGCTTCATTACCCACTCCACCTACTTGGAAGCATTCAATCTATCTCTTCACATCCCACAGTAATCCGTTGAAGCTTCGACTATAAATGTCTCACCCTTCTGTGATGGAGAGCGCAACTCAGACGAGATCTAGAAGAATATTATCCTCTGACAATCGATTCCGACGATGGCGGCTGCATACATTCTCCTTTCTGATTTGAGAGTTGGTTGCTGCACTAACACCGCGGAAGTTCGCCTGCTTAGGTTTTGGGAGGCCAGAAATATCAATAGAGGCGGGGAACTAATGAGTGTTGACATGTTGTTCATTGATGAGAATGTAAGAACCTTTTGTTTTCCTATTGATCCTCTCCATGATTACGTTTCATTCCGCTTTTGTAATATTTTGTTTTGCTTATTTCAAACAGTCGACCCTTGTGCAAGGATCTATTGGTGTGATTCGACAGCTCAGATTCGATGTCTGAGAGTCTGCAGAGGCATTCATTTGCTCCTTCATCAATCATAGAACACTCAATCTCTTTCAGCCATCTCCGACCATGGAAAATCATTAGCTCCATTTCTTTGAGCTTAAGGCTGGGCGCTGGATGAATGTAGTTAAACTTTTGGCAAAAGGAAAATCACTTATCACTGTAAGTTAATTTTTGACATAATGATTTAAAAAATTCTCTTGGGACTTATTTTTGGTGATGTTTCTATGATGAGCAGGAGAAAGAGATAAGTGACATCAAAGGGCTACTTGATTTAGCTAAAAGAACCAAAATCTAAGGCTTAGGGTGAGAGTTACTGATAAATTCAATGAGAGGATTGGAACGGGGGAAGTCAAGAGGGAGGTGATTCTGATGCTCAAAAACATGAACTCTAAGTTACAGGTACATTATTGCGTTCTTTTGAATCTTTGAAACTATACTGGAAGTGAAGCTTATGGTGTTTGTTACTTTTTGGTCTGTAAGAGCAGAATATTGACAGGGGTTGTGTTTTTGGAAATGCTCAGAGATGTTCTTAGAACCTTGTGGGATTTCTTGCATTGTGAAGCCTATCTTACATGATAAATAACGATATGATGTTAATGGTGCTGTTGAATTTCTCACTCTCCTTTAGATTTTGTTGATCTTTTGGTACAATATATGTTTTTTTAAAGTTTCTGTGTGGGTGGGTTGTGAAAGATTAGAACTTTGCGTGTTGTCCAAAACTAATAGAACTTATGCTATTACGTTTCTCTTTTTCATTCAGCTGCTTTTTTTGGTGCAGTAATGTTTGTCTTGATGTTGAAGTTATCTTCTTCTTCTTCTTCTTTTTTTAACGTATAAAACACAAAAACCAGGTGGCAAGTTTGGCCCTCTGGTTGAACTTTCGCCACAATACTGTAGAAGCTGTTCTCTACAAATGTCCCAACTTCAAATTTGCAAGTTGCAACGTATAATGACTAAGGTTGTACCAAACCATAGATTCTCTATTGCCTTTGACTTGGGAAAGGAGACACACTAATGCAACTGAATAGATTCAAATATTTTCATTCTCTTCTGATGCTTTGTGAACACTGATCTTGTCAGGTTAATGCAGTGAAGTTCAGTGACTCATCATCTGTAGTTGTATCAGTTGGCTTTGATCATTCGTAACGTGTATGGGACTGCAGATCCCATTGTTTTGAGCTGGTTAAGGTTTTTCTTCCTTCCTTTCCAAATCTATTACTTTGTAATTAAATCTTATCCATCTTTTGTTTTATTCATATGAGTGTGTTTTCTCTTTCAAATTACTAATATGTTTTTGAATGCAATCATGTCTGTTGTTTAGCATGAATTCAACTGGTAAAAAGGCTAGATGATACTTTTGTTGTTGACTCAATCTTTGATCTTCCTTTGCTTTTAGTGGTTCTCTGTTCTTGACAAACTTTAGGTTGTGAATTGGTTTATAAATGAGAGAGTTCAGATATGAAACCAATGATCATACATATGTATAAAGAGGAGTTTGGTGATGCATCAGAGCTTACACAAATACCAGCATATCTTCAACGCCTAAGAACTGCTCATCCAAACATATTGATAGCCCAAGCAATCCAGCCGTCGGATAGCAACAAATTAAGCTGAGTTGGTCGTGATTGAAGTGTTGTGGTGGTAGGAATAAAGTTTGGGTAGTTCCATGCAAGGCTGGAACAAAGTTCTTTTGGCGGAGCGTACGTTTTGTATGGAGAAAGTTTGTGAAATCGCCATTGATATAAGAGAGACGAAGCAAGCAACATCTAAAATGAGAAGGAGATAAGAGTGTGAACCATTGCTGATGAGTTATGATCTAGTGTTTGATAAGACATTGGACCTGTAACGTTTGTTTATATAGACGGTAGGAGTCAAGACCTTATAAGCTATGGAGTTTGATACAATGCAACGATGAAGGAAATAAGGAAAACGGCGGTAAAGATAGTGCCATATGTTGAGTTGACTGCTTAAATAAAAAAGTCACCTTGACGATGTGAAGTACTGTTTTGCTGTGAAATAGTGTGTGGGTAGAATATGTGGACAGTGCGTGTGTTCATTCGTCGGTTGACTGACATAAAGTGGCATCTTTGATATTAGTATGCATCCTTCCAATTAAATTCCTTTGATATGTACAACACACCATTTCAGCCATCTCTTTAACATCTTTTCCACCGTTATAGGGATATCCAAAATGTTCATTTTATCTTGTTAGTAGACTATTATGATGACAGTTTTATGAATATAAAACTATTCAAAAAAGAGTTAAAACAACTTTTTGACATTAGTTGTCATCAAAAACTTTGTTAACGTTCTAAATGAAGTCTTCTAAAATCTACACTTTGTTAAAATCATAAGTGAATATTAATATATACATATATATAGATATATTCATCTACACAGAAACGAAATCTACACTTCAAATTTGAAAAGAAGAGAAAACAAGTCAAGTAACAATACAAAAATGTACAAAAGCTATAATATAGGCAGAAAAAACTCAAACAATAATTAACATAATATTATTAGCTAAATATATTATTATTATTATTATTATTATTATTACCTCTGGAATCATTTATAAGTTTTTTAGGAACTAAAATATTGGAAACATTTATGTTAGAAAGTTATTCTTAAAAATATTACAAGTTGCACACAGATCATAAAAGGCTTGATCAAATTTGAGTTTCATATTTTGCGTGGACTTATTAGAGCTACAAAACTTTTGGATAAAATAGAAAGCAACACGTGAGACAACAACAAAAAGATACCTATCAAACAACTACAATGAATTCAAAAACCACATATGAAACTTACAAACATTATCAACAACCATGAGTTGTATGTGGGTAATAAAAAATTATACAGCTGATATTATCGGCGGATATTTGTATCCAGATTTAGATCTTTAAAATAAATAAAACTAATATTAAAGAATATAAAATATTAACAATAATTTAAAAATAAAAGTATATATATAATGTTTTTAATTACTTCTATGTATACTTTTAAAAAAATTATATAATATTATAGATATGAAAATATAATATATAAAATTAGTTATATATATATTACTATTTTTAAATAATTATCAATAAAAATTACGGAGAAGGATTAAAAAATCAAGATATCCGGATCCAGATTTGGTTTTGACGGATCCAAAATTTTACTATACGGATCCGAATTCGGCCCCTCTAGATATCTAGATTTTCGGAGTGGATCCGGATTGGATTTCGGATTGAATCCAGATCTCGGATAATAAGCCCCACACCTACCCAATAAGAAAACGATGTATTGCCGGCACTTTATATAGTAAAAAAGAAAAAAAATTAATACTTGATAAATTATTAAATACTTAATATAGTAAAAAAATATTCTGAATTTAGCCGGTTCAAAGTATAACACAATTTGATAAGACAATAAAATTGTGAAAAATATTTTATAAATATATGGTCCCATTAAAATCATAAATTAATTATTATTATATAATATATTTATAAAATCATAGACCAAAATTGTATATTTTTATATTTATTCACAATAAAATCAATTTATGAACTTAACATCTTGATGCTATTTTGTCAAACTATACATAAACAAATCTATAATGAATATATAGCATCGTAAAAAGTAATTACTTTATTTATATAGAATTATTTTAAAGTATATAAAATTTTAAATGAAAATTTAAATATATATTTTTTAAAAAGGAAATTTCTAAGTTAATAAATATATAATTCTAAAATATATAAATATTAACATTAATAGTTTATAAAGTTTTAAAGTACGTTCTACACATAAATAACATATATATCAATTTACTCAAATAGGTTTGTTTCTTTTAATTTTTCAAAACATAGCTTAGGCCTAAATTTTTTCTATTGGATTGTGATTTATAATATGATTATATTTTAGATTAAAATAAAAGATAAGATACATGAATTTTTAATACAAACAAGAAACAGAATGGGAAAAAGAAAAAGAATATGACATATGTTTAATACAAAGCCACTTTTGTCCATTTAAAATCCAATTATTTGCTTCCAAAATTACCTTACTTGTAGGGCTAAAATATAAATAAGTTTAATATTTTGTTAATTAGGCAAAAACACCCGCACTAAAACACAATAATATCATAAGACATGATCCATTAAAACACGTCTTTGTGTTCAAATTTTTTAATAAATACTCCATCTGTTTCTAAAAGATGAATGTTTTAAGATTTTCACACATATTAATAAAACATCTAAAATTTTAGTTTCCAATATCTTAATTCTCACAATTACTATTTTTCATAAATTTTAACCAATAAGATTTTGATTAACACTTTGAAATTTGCATTTTATCATTAATTCATGCCTTGAAAATGTAAAAAATGTAACTTTTTGAAACAAATTTTTTTTCTAAAACATGTATCTTTTAGAAACAGAGGGAGTATATCATAGTCAAGTTTCGATCCTGCGACCTATGGGTTAGGGGCCCACCACGCTTCCACTGCACCACTCTGATTTTTGGATGAAAATTAATTTTCTATTTATTTATCATTGATGTAAAATTGTTTGTAAGATTTCATAACACATATATTGAAATGTTATTGTTTATCAAATATTCAAAATTCAAAATTTATTAAATTATAAAATATTAATTTATTTCATTACAAGAATAGGTTTTACATAATGATCTAAAATTTTCTTTCGAATTATTTTTAATAAGATAATCGATCTCCAGAAAGAAAGATAATTTATCGGGACAACAACCGATATGTTTCCTTCTTGAAATGAATGTGAAAAAATGCATATCATAAAAAGAAAAAATATTGGATATATCGTAAGTAAGTGGATATATGAAGACATGAGTTTACAATTCGGATTGATTTTTCAGAATATAATCTGCCCAATTTATATTATTTTCAAATAATAAATAGTATATAATAACTCTATTAGTTTTTAAAATGATATAAAAAAAATTATTCTATGACTAATATTTTTTTGTTGATAAATTTATAATAATAATATATGCTATTGCTTTATATTGAATGTTATTAGTATGTTAAATTATCCAAGCGAAAATAATGCATGTTCGTAAATTTAATTTTAGTCGTGGTTATGTATTTTTATTTTTATTCTGAATTATATCAATGTATTTTCTATTTTATAAATTTCATTGTCGTAGTTATTTATTTTTAATCAACTAAGTAATTAATTTTTTTTTCTTGGGTAATAAAAGACGCTGGATGTTGTTTAACTATTATTAAGTACTCACCTTCATTTAAATATAACTTGTGATTCTGTTTGAGAGGAAAATATATAGATTACACACTAAAAGACCTGAATATTTGATGATCCCACATCTTTCATGTGAAAATATGAGCTTAAATAAGTCTTAAATTTGTTGATAACCATTACTGAGCTTACGATATCAAAATCAAACAATTACATTGAATTCTTATACTAAGCTTCTCACAAATAAACGAGAGTAATTAGTCCAGTTTACTTTGTTTATAAACCCATGGTCTTTAATGGGTGTCCGAAGCTTAGCAAACAAACATCTTGCAACTTTTTAGGGTAGGCTTATACTCTGTTTCATAATAATAAAAAAGTTGATTCTAAATATGGTCGGTTCAAAGTATAATATAATTTGATAAGACAATAAAATTTTGAAAAATATGGTCTCATTTAAAATCATAAATTAATAAATATTATATATAAAGTTTATAAAAGCATAGACCAAACATTATATTTTATATTTATTCACAATAAAATCAATTTATGAATTTTCTTAGCATCTTGATATTTTTTTGTCAAACTCTACATAAAACAAATCTGTAATGGATATATAGTATCGTAAAAGTAATTACTTTATTTTCATAAAATTATTTTTAAAGTATATAAAATTTTAAAATAAATTTTTAAATAGAAGTTTCTTTGTTAATAAATATTTAAATGTTAAATTTAAAAATCCCAAAATTATCATTTTATACAGTTTTACAGAACGTTCTACACATAAATAACATACAAATCAATTTACTCAAATATTTTTGTTTCTTTTAATTTTTCAAAACATGGCTTAAGCCTAAAATATTTCTATTCGATTGTGATTTTAATATGCATATATTTAAGATTAAAAAAAAATAAGATACAAGGATTTATAATACAAACAAGAAATAGTATGTGAAAAAAGGAAAATAATATGATATATGTTTAATACAGAGGCTCTTTTGTCCATTTAAAATCCAATTATTTGCTTCCAAAATTACCTGAATCATATGGCTTAGATATAAATAAGTTTTATATTTTATTAATTAGGCAGAATCATCCACACTAAACACACAATAATATCATATGACATGGCCATTTAATAACATGTCTTTATGTTCAATCTTTTTTATATAAATATATTAGAGCCACACTAAAACACAATAATATCATAAGACATAGACCATCAATAACATGTATTTATGTTCAAAACTTGTTTTCATAAATATATCAGAGCCAGGTTTCAATCGTGGGACCTGTGGGTTATGGGCCCACCACGCTTCCGCTGCGCCACTCTGATTTTTTGATGAAAATTAATATTGTATTTACTTACGATTGATTTAAAATTATTTTATAACACATATGTTGAGATGTATTTTTATCAAATATTGAAATTAAAAGTTTAAATTATAAAATATTAATTTATTTCTTTACAAGAATATGTTTTTCATAATATTCTAAAAATTTCTTCCAAGTGATTTTTAATAAAATTTTAAGATTTTCATCAAACTAACAAATAATCGATCTCTAGAAAGAAAGATAATTTATCTGGACAATAGCCGATATGTTTCCTTCTTGAAATGAATGTGAAAAATGCATAAAATAAAGAGGAAACTATTGGATATATCGTAAGTAAGTCGATATATGAAGACATGAGTTTACAGTTCGGATTGATTGTTAAGAATATAATCTGCTCAATTTTTATTATTTTCAAAAATATAAATAGTATGTAATAGCTCTACTAGTTTTGAAAATGATATGAAAAAAAATTTATTCTATGACTTATATTTTATTGTTGATAATTTATGATAATAATAACTGCTATTTCTTTATACTAAATGTTATTAGTATGTTAAATTATCCAAGCGAAAATAATGCTTGTTCATAAATTTAATTTTAGTTGTGGTTATGTATTTTTATTTTTATTTTTATTGTGAATTATATCAATGTATTTTTTATTTTATAAATTTTTACTTAACTAAGTAATTAACTTTTTGTTATTTTCTTGGGAAATAAAGGACACTGGATGTTCTTTAACTATTATTAAGTACTCACCTTCATTTAAAGATAAATTTTTATTTTTATTAATTATTGAAATTTAAAAGTTATTAAATTATAAAATATTAATTTATTTCTTTACAAGAATATGTTTTTTCATAATATTCTAAAAATTTCTTCCAAATGATTTTTAATAAAATTTTAAGATTTTCATTAAACCAACAAATAATTGATTTCGAGAAAGAAAGATAATTTATCTCGACAATAGCCAATATGTTTCCTTCTTGAAATGAATTTGAAAAATGCATAAAATAAAAAGGAAACTGTTGGATATATCGTATGTAAGTCGATATATGAAGACATGAGTTTACAGATCGGATTGATTGTTATGAATAAATCTGCCCAATTTTTATTATTTTCAAATAATAAATAGTATTTAATAACTCTACTAGTTTTGAAAATGATATGAAAAAAAAATTATTCTATGACTCATATTTTTTTTGTTGATAATTTTATGATAATAACATCTGCTACTTCTTTATATTGAATGTTATTACACTACAAAAAAATAGTTAATTAGCGAGGACCGTTTTCGTGGTTATTTCTTCGTAAAAGAGCTTTTACGAGGAAATAACCACGAAACGGTAAACCTCGTGCCACGTTCGTCGTAAAGACTATTTCCTCTCTAAATCCACGTAAGTTTACGAGGAAATGTTTCCTCGTAAAGTCGGGCCTACATTTCCTCGTAAAATTCATGCAATATATCCACGTACAATACACGCTAACATTTCCTCGCTAACGACACATACAACTTTTCTCGTAACGCACTCGCTAATATTTCCTCGTTAAATACGCGTAAATATTTCCTCGTAAGCCACTCGTTAATCTTCATCATAGCATCTACGTAAATGATTCCTCGTAAAGCACACAATAAATTTTGTAGTTAATTCCACGTAGAGTTAACGAGTAATTAACTTCGAAACCTATTTTTCCCTGCATTGATAATTTAATTAAATATAAAAAAATATTTTTTGAAATAAAATTAAATTAATAGAAGAGAACAAAATATGTTACAAATTTTTAAGTTTTATACAATTTATATTACAACAAAAGGAAATAAAAGAGCTAGGGGTTCTGGGAGTCGTCGTTCCTTCTGTCCATCTCGTTATGGGGGTCTAGGTATGGAATGCCCAATTGTCTCCGTCTCGCTGCTAACATTAGCTCCATTTGCGGATTTTCAGCAGCTAGAACATCCAGGAAACTCTCGAGTGAACCCATTTGAGCTTGCGTCGTGCTCAAATCAGAACACGTCGCGTTCAACTCCGAACGCAGCTGAGCTGTCTCATCTTCCCGTCGCTGAGCATAAGAAGATGTCGCTCTTGGGTCATCATTAACGGAACCAATCCCCAATCTACGTCCCTTTTTCTTAGGGACGACCTTTAAAAGAGATAAAATTAATGTTAGCCAATAATAAAAAAAATAGATATTAAATGAATAATAATCAAAAAAAAAATTTACCTCCTCCTCGTAAATCTCATCCACTTGAGTTGTGAATAATATGACGGGTATCCCATCGGCGGACTGTTGGGCCAGCTGGGTTTGGCGCTCTTCAACCCAAGCAACAATGTCGTTGTATATTTGCTCGGATCGAGGATCTTCAATTTGCCCAGCCTTGTTCTTGTGGATCCTCTCGTAAAGTTCCTTAAGAGATGATAGAACTCCCATCTCTTTAGCCTAAAAATATTTTTTAAAATAATTAATCAATTAAAACAGATATAATAAAGAATTTAATTAATTAAATATTTACCATCTCTAGACGGACACCAGCGTGTGGTGTTTGACCTGAAGAGTGAAGCATGGGCATGTTGCCATGCTCGTCTCTCGTCAGACGGGAAGAGGAGCAGCAGTTGGAGACTCTGATCGAGGATGACAAGTTCCAATAAAATATGAGGCCATCCCACACCTCCGTTGTGAGCTCAGCGGGCTTCCCGTGCTCATAACCGTCGACCAAATAATCGTCCTTCCAGTTAGACACCGTGTCCAACAATCGCTCTTTTGCCTTTTTGACAAAAGCTTCCTTCACGTCCTCGTTCACTCCTATGGACCCACACCATTTTTTGCTGTAAACCAAATTAAAAAATATTAAAATTAGTCTAAAAATATTTTATAAACCGTAATAATTAAAAAATAAAATTAATAGTTATTTACCGCGAACATTTTGAACCACGACTTTTGGACGTGGTTCGACGTGGTTCGGCGTCGTTTTCTAGTTGGGATGTTATTTTTATCAAATACTGAAATTTAAAAGTTATTAAATTATTAA